>WTSP01012521.1:0-12491 GCA_025331215.1 Actenoides lindsayi | reverse complement strand
GTTAATTAAAAGAACTGAGCTGAAAAGTAAAATTACTAAACAGAATTAGTTCTGTTTTCACTCAAACCAGGACAACAACCAAACACTGGGAGCATGTAGTCATGTTTACTCAACTTCTAATGCTCATATATGGGTAAGGTCAATGATGAGTCAGACTTGGGCATAGTTCTCTTTCAATCCTGTTTTCTAATGCCATTTTACTTAATTCTTGGTTAAAAGACAAGTCAAAACTCTATCTTTTCAGGTCTTATCAGAAGCATTGCATGAAGCTCACCTCCAGGGCTATTCTACACTGTATTAGATTCAAAGTCATGCTAAAACAGGAAGTTCATTATCTGTGTTTTAGTGCCTTTTTGCTAGAGAATGTCCAGTCTTTAATATCTACCATTTTGGGGAACAGTAGTTCATTGACTAGGAACCTTCCATTTTATTGATTTAACTCGTCTTTGTCACAAGATCCTCCTTTCTTTCTTAAGTTATTGCTAGTTCTGTTATGAATGCACCAGTCTATTTCATATAGAAATTACTATTTCAGAGATTTGCAAGCAATTCAACTGTAAAATTTCTCTTGAGACATAGTTAGACTTCCTAAAACTGTACCAGTACAGGGGGGTGTATTCAAATTAAAACACAGCAGTAGCTTTAGTTTCTAATGACTAATGGCATACTTAAAAGCTAAATAGAAAACACTGGGAACATACAGGGGCTGTTGACCTGACAGTATAACATAATCAGGGATTATGTTTGCACAAACTTTGAGCATGAAAACAACCCTCATTAAAGAATCCTTCTGATATTAGAGACATTGTGTCGTATGAAAGTTAAGTATTTATTTTAATGAAAGGTGAGTTTGTCATGATTATGGAATCTAGAACATTAAGGAGATGGCAAATATCAGCCTTTTGATATTTGGACGTAGTGTTGCTATACCTAGAAGAGGGTTTGTATGTGATCCTATTCCTCATCCTACCTTTAGGTGTACCAAATTGCTCATTTCAGAGTGAAAGTACTTGTGAAATATGAGGTGTAAAGGAATATATACACTTCCTTGGGCTTATGGGTTGTTTTTTTTGTCTTGAACCTGTAATAATGCCCAAACAGTTGTAACACTATAGAAGAGCAGAGGTAAAGGATTAACACTATGTGAAGTATCACTTTCCTCTAATAATTGGCTTTTAGTGTTGAAGCTACATTGATTTTCTTCTTAATATTTAAGCAATAAGTGCCCCTTTTTTTTCTTTTTTTTTTTTTTTTAATTTTGATATAATATCAACATTTCTTTGCAGCATCTCTTTTACACTCTTCTTGTGTTATACTCTACTGAGTGTCTGTGGTTTGCTACTGCCATATCAGTACAGGAGATTCTGTTACAGAAATAGAGCATGAATAGGTGAACTAAGTATATTTAGAATATCTGACTCAGTTTCATATTGTGGCTGTAGCATTTAAAAAACTTAAGAAATCAAACAGGTAAAACCTTTTGTTATTACATGGGCATCATCAATGATGTATAAACTCAGTGCATAAAACTGGTTCATAACACAAACAGAGTTTATGGTAGTGCATAAAGTAGGAACATAAACATAAATGCAGGATGGTGCAAAAAACCAGGGATGTTGAAGTGCATTATATTTGATTTTAAAAACAAGTAATTCTAATTTGTTGGGAACATCAGACATGCTGACACTGCATCGCAGAGTGCAGCACAGTACACCAGCTGAGCTAACACATACCTGATGAAAATTGTCAGGCTCAGAGTTACACCAGGTAGACCTAACATCATGCACCTTCAGTGTGCACTAGATGTACCATGCTGTTGCTATGCCTATACCTTGCAAACACACTGAATTCATTATTACCTGGGCACTACACCAGGCTACAAGGACGTTAATAAGTATGTTGCATGTACAGCTTATATTTAGATGAAAGCTGTCTCGCACAGCAACAGTTTGGGGTTTGCATAATGAGTGTTATACTTCCAGTCTGAGGTGTCCTACTCTATTCTTTGCCAGAAAGGCTATAAACAGATTGGCTCAAACTGAAATGTCACATAAAAGCTTTGCTCCAAGCCCAGTGCAAAATTACTGTGAGGTCAGAGGATCTTTTACTTGAGGAACAGTTTCTCCCAAAAGGGCATAAATCCTAACTTGTGGCTGAGGTTTTCAGGTACCAAAGTAGATGTAGTCCAAAGAAAGGGGGTTTTTAGGTAGTTTCCTAGCAATTGCCATTTGTGAAATAGACAAATAATGGAATTTCATCTCCAAATTCAATTAATCCAAGAAACATATAAGGCCAACCATCTACTACTGCTCTGTTGCCTAAGTACTCCAAAGTAGAGCACTCCTATAATGCGAGCATGGATTTACTATCTGGAGTTTCATTTGCTTATGTTTCATTTTATATATCCATATATTTATTTCAATAATCAGACATACATAGAAAAAAAAATCTTAAAACGGAAAAGTAGGAAAATGGAATATCATTAATGTTGAAGTAAACCAGTGTTTTATAATAAACATAGCAAAATTGAGAAATTAATTGGTAGATTAAAATCAGAAGCAGAAGTAAGACTTCCTGCTCTGGTTTTGGCTTATAATAAGTACAGTTAAAGCAATTTTGAATTAAGATATTTTTCCAGTTTAAATTCAGACAGAAAGGAAGATCCATCAGTTGTTCTTATAAAGCAAGAAAGACAGCATTTCTCCCCACATTCATGGGCTGTAGTGTTGCTATCTGTACTATTTTCCTGTTAATAATGTGAGTGGACTCACTCTTTCTGAAAAGAAAATGGCATTTTGCTAAAAGAACCAGCCCTGCAAATACAAGCAGCTTCTCACTATGTTTGCAGTCTGCTTTCTGTTGTGTTTGTTCCAAAATCATTGCTCCTATAACTTGGGAGGCTTCTAGTGGGCAGCCTGTTATTGATTGCTTTCTGCAAACCTTATCATCCTCCAAAGAAGAAAGAAGAGGTCATTACATCCAATCTCTAACACATGTTCTGGTGTCTTTCCTAAAAGTAAGAAACTATTATAGCCAGAGCACTTTTTGTTCATAAAGAGTGCAAGTAAAGTCTTCTGATGGGGGCTCTGCTCCCATAGCACATGGCCAGCAGTGTGAGTCTGCACAACACTCTGAGCCTCAACACTGGTATGGATGCTGGAGGACATCTTAATGTTCCACAGCTGCCCTCAGATGTGCTAAATATGCTTTCAGACCAGGGTACTGGAATTTGAAGTCAGCTTGAAATCAGTTGTGCCATGCAATGAAAAGGGGATGAGGTTCAAGCAACAAAAAGCATAAAACAGAGAGGTTGAGGCTGAGACCAAACGCAAATGCCTTTCACTCCCTTAAGTGCTCCAGGGTGACAGATCTGCCCAGAGATGTGACAAAGCACTTCATCACCAACATCCTTTCCCTCCCCTGAAACTTATTCCTCAAAGACAGGGTGTTGTGGCAGATAGAGTTTCAGTCTAACTCTATTAATGCCTTAATTGAATTATTTCTGAATGTAGATATAAGAAAATAAGAGTTTCTACAGCAGTTCCACTGAGTTCATAGACTTGGCCACCTAATCCAGTAACTCATTTCTTAAGGGGATCCCCTATGCAAAGTTTAGGTAAATATAAAGGACCAGAATGTACAGTAATGCTTGCCTGAATGAAACAATCCTCACATCTGGTGATATGCTCGGTGTTGTTTCCTAATATTTGATGAGTTTAATAATTTCTTAGCATACTGGAATGATGGGTGCAGGGGTTTAATTATGCCTTTTTTTTTTTTAAAAAAAAAAGGGCACTACCCCAAAAAAATCACACTGACCCCGCTTCTTGCACTGTAAACAACTGAATAAGCATTTCCAAATTTATTTCTCATATAAGTGAATCTATTTCACCTTCTCTCCCAGTTCTCTGTTTCTAGTATATTTAATTTCACCTTACACAGAAATCATTGCATAGAAATCTTCAATAAAACTTGTTTGCTTTTTCTGTATCTCTTCTGGTTTTATTGTACTTTTTTCACAAATGGCAATTAGAAGTCCATATATTTAAAATTCAGTACATTTTGATGTAAGGATGCTTTCAGCTTTATTTTCTGTTCATGCCTAATAGTTTTTAAAATTTACTTTTTAAAAAAAAATTGAATAAAAATTTTCATAGAACTATTTTAATAAATCATAGCTCTCATCCCTCTGAGGCAATAGCTGTTTAGAATCAGTCACTGTATATAGTTTGGCTTGTTTTCCTGTGTGTACTAATTCGCACTAATCAACACCAAATTTAATTTGCCACTTTATTGCCTAGTCAGTCAATATTTTGACATCTTTCTTCACAACTTCACAGTAATTTTTTATTTTTACTATCCTGAATAATTTAAGATTATCAGCAAATTTTGTTCTCAATACTTACCTTCTCTTTCAAATGAGTATGCTGAACAACACATACTAGGAGAAAGAGGGATCTAATTTGAATACCTTCTATTAGGGAAAAAGAGTGTTTATTTTATTATGTGTTTCCTAATTTTTTATCTGCTGCAACTGACATAAGGCTTTTTGTGTTTGTTTTACTTAGAGTATTATGCAAGATCTCCTTCTTCTAGAAAAGCTTTGTTGACTTCCTCTGTTCGAAGATAGTTTTTACTGTGATTTTTATTAGCAAGCTAGAACAGTGTTCAGCTGTACTGGCTTGTAACTGCAAATCATCTCTAGTTAAAAAAAGTTTTATTCTTCTAATCCTGATCTAAATGTTTAGGTTATACACTGCAATCAATAAGTGCATTAACATTTTGAAAACTTAGCTATTTTTTAGTGTTCATTTTGTCAATTTTTCCTAATTTTTTTCTCCTGTTTGGCTAACTTTTTCTGTGCTTACTCATAAAAAAGATGGAAATGTTAGAATTTGTCTTATTTCTGTCATGATTAACATCAATGTAATGCATTCACTTAGCTTCTCAGTTACGGCTTTTTTTTTTTCTCTGCGCATTAGTTTTATTTCTTAATCATCTCTTACGTCTCCAGACTCTACTTTCCGGTTTTGAAGTTCTTTAAGTATTAATTACTGTATGTGGAAAATTCAGATTCTAACCTTCAGCTTTTTAAGAAAGTATTCCTCAAAGTCATGTTTGGCTTGCCTTACTTTGTGTTGTTTTTTTCTAAATGGTCCTTATTTTTTTTACATAATTATTTCCATGAACTCCATGAAGAATCTAGCAACTAGCTCAGAATTTCATACCCACTCCCTAGAGATAAGACGCAGCTCCATATTATGGGTAGTTAAATGTAGGTTCATGCCTTTGAGTGAGATAACTGAATGCTCTTGTAGTTAATGGTTGTCTAATTAATATAAACACTAGTACCTAGTAAATTAGTCAGCTTACCAAATGCCCCAGACTTAGGAAGCTGAAGAATGTTTGAGATTCCCAGCTTGATTCAATAGCTCACATAGCACCCACTGTGGATCTAAATCCCAGCACAGACGCTTGGCTCCAGATAATACCTTATGTTCTGGGATGCTGCAGTTTTGTCTATGCAATGTCTTGCTGTTACAGCAACTTTTTAAGACAGATGAACCTTCAATTTTCAAGGCAAAAGTTTGGACAATTATACTTAATAATTATGTGGTATTCAAAGATTCATCCAATGGGTCTCAACTGGTTTAATACACATATATTGAATTATTCAGTTTCACAACTACTGTTTTCTAAAATAATACAGCAATTCTGTAAATGTAGGTATTTCTTTCAAAATTTCCTCATCAAATTTGAAGGATGAAAACTTAAGGAAAGGTTATTTAAGGTAGCTGTCTACTGGTACAACTACTGAATACAAGATTGGTTGAAGCCATTATTTCTTAGTGATAAAATAATTCCTAAACACTATTAATAGGTGTAGGTAGTCTTGTACCCAAGGAAAGTATTGCTACTGATTTTTCTGTACTTGTACTAGTTGTCTCATGGCCTTATGTGGTAGAATGTGTCCAATGTTTGCAGAGAAGACTGAATTTGTGTGGATACAGTCACTGTAGTTTTCTTTCCAGCAAATGGTAAACTTTGTCTCACAAACTCATGTTTGCTTAGTAAGCACTAAACTATTGGGAAAAAGTAATCATCTCAATGAGGAGGAAGGGAATATTCTGTTCCCATGGAACTGGAAAATCAAACAGAAAAAGAAGAAAGATACATTAGGAAAAGCAACTACACAGCTGGAAATTCAGATTCATTTTAGTTTTGCATGGTTTGCAGTATTTGCTCACAATAGTAGACAAGGCTCCTGGACTGTTTCTGCAGAAAAGACAAAGCAAAATATGTTTTGGGTCATTTTGCTGAGAGATGAGTCATCACTCAGATAAAACATTTACCAAAGTTAAATCCTTTCCAGTTTCTCCCTCCTGGTTTCATCTAGTATTTTTGCCTTGCAGAGGCATATGTGTGTAATGCAGCTCACGTACATAAATTCAGTTACCTAAACTAATATGTCATGTACTGCTTTAGATGTCATAGTTTTTCTAAGATATCTACACAAGGCTGGCAAAAAAAATGAGAGGGGGAGCCATGGGATTTCGTCACCCTTTGGAAGAAGCAGATGAAAAGCCAGGAAGGATATCTTAGGGCATCTCAAATCATCAGACACCTGTAGCTAGTCATCAATTACCTGACAATAACTGGGACATGCCCTTTGGGTCTTCATTTTACTATAACATTGGTAAACAGCAGTCAAATGGCAAATTCAACAGCTGATAGATCACTCACTTGTGTTTTTCTTGCTTCATGCTATCACCCTCTTCATGCTAACAGTTTTTGCCTTGTTGGAAGCGCTTTTGCGTTTTATATAAACAAGTCTTCTCTGCCACTTACACTTTTCCTTGATTTGTTCTTTTTTTGTGGCCAGATGTATCTTATTACACAAGCTTTCCTTAAGTATCCAAATATCCATAGTAATTTGCAAGGTGCAGCCCACTTTAACAGTAGGTCAGCAGTGATTTTCTTATTAATTATATGTATACATAGATAAATTCATATTCCCTGTGAATAGCCCACACTAAGAGTTTACAGGACTTCTCAATATGTCAGGTCACAAACAGAAATGCTCTTATGCCTCTAGCTGAAATAGTTTATGAAATTATCTCTCACAGCTGCTTGTTACCAGCCTCACAGCTGAAATGCCATAACTGATCATGTTAATTTTCAGTCCATTTCTGTGCAAAGTGAAATAGATTCGTTTAATCTACCACTGAAGCTGTTTTAAACAGATTTACTTCTTTGCATTGAAATGGAGGAGGTTTTTTCCAATGAAACAGCTGTGACTCAAATCATTATTGTTAGATGGAAAGGAGTAAAACTAAGAGGAGAAGAGATATCTGAGTAAATGGTACACTTCGAACTGAGATTTAGTCAAAAAAAGTAATGAAAGTCTTGCTTTAGAAAAAAACCCTCTGATTTCTTACATTGTTTGCCATACACTCTGTAGTGTCTAAAAGACATTTACTATTTGATTAAATAAATTATTCATTTTATAAAGCCAAAATTAACTATGGTTAGTTCTCTGAAAAGCTCCTAACCCCAGAAGTTCCTTAACAGAACTGACATTTACAAAGTCACAGAATAATGACATCAGAACTTTTTTCAGCGCTGTAAAAAATTTCCAGTAGGCAGCCTGAACAACTAGCCACCAACTGCCTTGACGACATGTAGTACAATAAATAAGTAAATACTCAGGGAAGAAGATGATCACTATTGGTCTCCATTTCTCCTATTTTTCCTTTCCGTCAGGCTGACTTGAATTATGTTTTCTATGCTGAGGCTGTATATTCTATTGCTATCTTCCCCATCTAAAGGCAAGGAGATTAAGGGAAGTGATTTCCCTGCTTTCTTTCTCCCTGGCCTATTTCATATGCTCAGTGACTTCCCTTTGGAAGCTGAAATTCAAATGTTCTCTGTGGAGCAGGAAGCAGGGCTTACATATATCCTTCACCATTTTAAACACTGTCTGTACCTGCATACATTTATATTCACAAGCATGTACTCGCGTGGCTTGACAGCAGAGATAGCACTGTTGGGCACTGAGCATGTCTGGATCTATATAACTTCTCACATAATTTCTATTGTGAAGTACTATGGACTCCAATGCAAGCATTTCTCACACATCACAGATACTTCTCTGTCTGTCTTTCACCAAACATAACTAGGACCACTAACATAAAATAAACCAGTCCTTACCAGTTATCAGTTCCCATATAAAAAGAAGTCAAGCAGTTGATACTGAAGGCAAACAGGACAGAGGTAATGTCAAGTGCAGAAAATACCTGAATGTGCTTGCAGCTACAGCTGGATGCTTCATTGTGTCCTGGTTTGAATGAGAACAGAACTAATTCTGTTCAGTGATTTTACATTACAGCTCAGTTCTTCTAACTAACTGCACTTTCTGAAGTTAGCAGCCTGTTTTCACAGACAATGTCTGCTTCTAGCAGTGCTAATGCTCCATGTTTATAGTTAGCACCAAGGATTGGTGTGCAGACCAAGGCCACTGCTGGATCTTGTGTACCACATTGCGGGGTGCAGAGAGTAAAAGGCAGCACCTGTGGGGAGAAATGGACAGGACAGGTGACCCCAAACTGACCAGCAAGGGATTCCAGCCCATATACCTCATATTTGGTATAATGTTGAGGGATCATGAAGGTCAGGTCTTGCTTGGCTCTTCTTCTGGCTTCTTCCTTGCATCTTCAATGGTGGTCGTTCAAGGAGGACTCTCTGTTTTGCCTTTGATCCTGATCTGTATGTTCCTCAATCCAGTACCACAATCCAGCTCCTGAATACAGTTCCCATCTGCTGTGGGGCCCAGTCTGGGACTCTTCTGGTGCCTGCTCCACAGCATCAGTGGTGATGGTGATGTAATTGCCATCGGGGGCGGGATTTGGTTCTATACTTGTTTTGCGTATATTTGCATGCATTAATTTTTTTATTATTACTATTTTAATTTTCACTCAAACTGTTCTTGTTTCCTTTTCTAATCACTAAGTTTCTCTCCCTTATTCCCTTTTTCTTCCCTTCTAGGGAGGGATGGGGGTTAACAGAGAGCATCTGCTACAGGTCTAGCGGACTGCCCTGACCCTAAACCATGACACATGGCTACAATTAATTAGGTTAGAAGGGCTTCTACATTTCTCTCTGAGAGACATCAGCAGTTGTAAGAATGCACCACATCCAGTTGCTCAAAGCTTAACAGGCTGTGACTTGCTCTCAGATCTATGTGTTTTACCATCTGGACTAAGACAATGCAACATACCTGTGCATCAGCCAGTAAGAAACTCCATCTGCTTCACGATTTATGGCCCATCCTTTCAACAAATGAATCAGCAACTGCAAACACACACAATTCTCTCATCTATCTTTACTTTCTCAGGATACTGAAATATGGTAGAGGGTGAGCTACGTATGCAATAACTCCTAGAGCTCTGGGAGTGACAATGCAGCTGGTGAACTAGTTTTTTGGTAACCTACTGTGACTGATTATGGATAAAGTTTAAGTGACAAAGTTGTCTTTGTGGATGCAAAGTTGTGTCATTTAATCTATTGCGGTCGGTTTACCCTGGCTGGGCACCAGGTGCCCACCAAGCCCTTCTGTCACTCCCCCCAACCTCCATCAGCACGGCATGCAGGGAAAGAATACGATGAAAAGAAAAGAACCATGGGTTATGATAGATAAAGATGTTATTCTCTACTTCCTTGGCGATGTCAGGCCAAGTCCAGGAAGCAGGGCTCCAGAACATGTAGCAGTTGCTCGGAGGACAAAGCCGAATGCCCCCCCATCCTCCTCCTGCCCAATCCCTTTATAGGTGAGCTGACGTCATATGGTATGGAATATCCCACTGGTCAGCTCAGGTCGGCTGTATCCTCTCTCCCATCTTGCCCCCCCAGCCTCTGGTGCCGTGTGAGCACTGGTAGTCATAACACAGCTCCCAGTACTGCAGCATGAGGGCTGGATGGGGAAAAGCAGCTCAGCCAGACCCACTGCATCTATATATTACTGATCTGACAGCACATGGGAATGTTACAAGAGCACTGGGTCCAACAGGCTGTGTTCTGCATAAATATATGGCATGCACATGCTTAGTATCTTGAGCATTTCTTTCTCTAAAATTTTATTTCTCAATTTCACTTTTATATGAACAGAAGAATTTTTTTCATGTTCACTAGAACTGTCTAGAAAGGGAATAGCAGCAACGAAAGTGAGTGTTTAAGGGTATCTAAACACTGATTTAATCATGATATAGATCATCTAGGTTCAGGGCTAATTTGAGCTCCCTTACCTTTCCCTTTCCTCTTCACTTTTTTGCTTTTCTAAAGTCTTGGAATAGAAAATAAAGACATTAGACTGAACCTGATCCTAATTAAATGCTTTTTATTTTTTTTATTTTTTTTTTAAATGTAACTGCTTTGAGCATTGCTGGGCCTTACCTTCTAATGACCCTTGACAGCTAACTCACAAAGACAACACTAATATATTAAAGTATAAAGGATACAAATACCTTCCTTTGAAGTTTACATCAATGACCTCAGGAATGAGCAAGCAAAAGTTTTTTCTGAGCACAGCTATATTTCTCCTCTAATCTCGTTTTTTTGACTTCTAGGTTGCATCCACTCTGTGCTAGCCCAAGAATAAAGAGAAGCTGTCTCTAAAATCAAGCATCCACTTTTGATGCATCATTGAATAAAAGCACCCTAACCATTGTATTCTGTTTCTCAAGCTTGTAAAAGATTCTGTGATGAGGCTTTGATCTTGAAATTTTACTTTCCCAATTTGTCTGTCTACTTTCATTCTAAACCCAAATGCAGTTATCAGGCAAGTCCAAGGCTGCTTTTCATCTTGGATATAGAAAAGAGCTCAATCTGCATCTAAAAGCATGCTCAAACCATACAGTTTGTTCCCATTATAGTGACATATACTGAATTATGCAACAAGTTCCCAGTGAGCAATTACATTTTAATCACTGTAAAGATTTTTTCCGCGAAGACACTCCTATAGATGATTTATTTCAAAAGATAGGAATTGTGCCCATATAGCTTAACTAGGAAAGTGTTCAGCTTCCCCAGACAAATTTCCTGGCAGGCAGAATGTTTGAGGAGACCAGTAACTAATATTTAAACCACTTTTTTTTTTTTTTTTTTTTTTTTTTACAGTAAATCTTTAACACAGCATGACCTATAGCAGCTAAGTCTGTCTACAGCCCTGTTCGGTCACTATAGCTTTCTTTCTTGGATTAGAAACTCTGTGAATTATTTTTGTTTTTCTTAAATGGATTGTGGTGTTTACAGCAGTTGCTTTCTGTGCTGTTAAATTGAATAACCATATAGTACTTCAAAGAATGGCTGAAAATAGAAGTATAATATAGAAGAATGTTCCACTGCAGTTAATGTTAAAATGAAGGTTGTACTTCTGCTAAATAGATGGCTATTGTGATTTACCATCATACCTAAGATATAAGTTGTGTAAGCTAAGATTTAAATTCAAGAATACATTAAAGATGTTTAAAAACTGCATTGTTTTATTTAGATTCTGGCTTTAGATAAAATTCAAACTGTGCTGCCACAGTGCTACCAGGAACATTTGGTACATTCAACATGGGAAAACATAAAAGAGATGAGTGCATTAAAAAAAAGAGATGAGAACACCTCTTTTTGGTCTTTCCACTGAGAATCTGTCTGTAGTTTATAACTGTTATTTGTGTTTCCCAAGTACACAGAAATCCACATATTCAGTTGCCTACATAGTCACTGAAACTCAAAAGTGGTTTGCTGTTTGTTTTTATTTTTTTCTTGGGTTATTAGTTTTGGGGTTTTGTACGTTTTTTTTCTTTGGTTTGTTTTTAATTACAGACTACTTCAAGTAACATGTGAAATGAAGCAGTCCTTTGCATATTACATGCAAGTAGAAGTAAGCTTGTCTGTGATTGCTTAATCCATCTCTGACATTTTTGCCAGCAGAAAGGAGCAAGTTCTGAAATGCTAAATACCAGCCTACTTAGGGATTAACAGAACAAACCCAAATATTTCAGCTCCACTCAGGAAAACACTGTCCAGTTAGTGTTGTTTGTGGAATGCAAATTTCTGCCAGGTTCCTGCAGCCCGCACCACCCTGAGTTTGCAGGAAGACTTCTGTGGAGTACTTGTTAGTTACCAGAGGCTGTATAACTAGGTGCCTAAATTCATATAGTTATTAAAATAAATAAATAAATACATAACATGGATCAATGTTATGCCTTGCATAGCTATGCAGTTTTCATCACAAGAGGATTCTGAACTTATATTTTACAATGTGCAACAAATTTTATTAAACTCTATAAAATGTAAATGGATGAAGAAGTTTTATACCCTGGACTGCAGGATGTCTGTCTTCTCATCTTCTCTATAAGTTCAGTATTTCTAGTTGGTTTACATAGAAAAAAAAAAAAAAAAAAAGAGAAAGAAAAAAAAAGAAAGAAAGAAAGAAAGAAAGAAAG
>WTSP01012519.1:0-30026 GCA_025331215.1 Actenoides lindsayi | reverse complement strand
CCGCCCCCCCCCCCCCCCCCAAAAAAAAACCCCACAACCCAACCAACCAACCAGAAAAATCACACAAAACACACCTCACCATCCCACTAGACCATGTCCCAAAATGCCTCATCTACATGTCTTTTGAATACCTCCAGGGATGGTGACTCCACCACCTCCCTGGGCAGCCTGTTCCAGAGCATGACTACTCCTTCAGTAAAGAAATTCTTCCTAATACCTAATCTAAAACTCCCCTAGTACAACTTGACACCGATGCCATTTTCTCTAGTCCTGTCATTATTTACTTCAGAGAAGAGGTCGCACCCACCTCACTGCAACCCCTTTTGGGTAGTTGTAGAGTGCGATAAGGTCTCCCTGCCTTCAGCCTCCTCTTCTCCAAACTAAACAATCCCAGTTCCCTCTGCCTCTCCTCACAGGACTTGTTCTCCAGACCTCTAACCAGCTTTGTTGCCCTTCTCTGAACTCACTCCAGCACCTCAATGTCTTTCTTGTGGTGAGGGGCCCAAAACGGAACACAGTACTCAAGCTGTGGCCTCACCAGTGCTGAGTACAAGGGGATGATCGCTTCCCTGCTCCTGCTGGCCACACTATTTCTGATACAAGCCAAGATGGTATTGGCCTTCTTGGCCACCTGGGCACACGGCTGGCTCATATTCAGCTGGGTGTCGACCAGCACTGCCAGGTCCTTTTCTGTCAGGCAGCTTTCCAGCCACTCCTCCCCAAGCCTGTAGAGTTGCATGAGGTTGTTGTGACCCAAATGCAGGACCTGGCACTCGGCCTTATTAAATCTCATACAATTGGCCTCAGCCCCTCAATTCAACCTAGGAGGTTTGGAGCTGAAACTGCATGTGCTATTTTGGGGATAGAGACATTTCAGATTCTAATATTTTTAAACTCAAGGGGATAGAAATATAAAAAAAAACCAATAGAAATAAAGCCCATATATGCAATATAAAAACGTTTTGTTCTAGAAGACCAAACACCCCATCCCACATGCTTGAAGCTATAGCATCATGTGAAGCAGTATGTGAACTTCTACAGTCCACAACTTCTATTCTAAATCAACAGACCATGCCCAGCCTAGAAGTATTTTATTTGAACCCTTGAATTGTTTAGCTAAAGCTGCAGATGAGTTTATGAAGGCAGTTTTGGGGCTAGATTCCTTATTAGTTTAACAAAAGAACAGTGCCAAGAATGCTCCGTGCATACTTCTGAAGATCTGACCTTCCAAATCAAATTAAGGCTGTAACTCAATGCTTTAACAAACTGTGCTGCTGCCAGGAGAAACAATCCCTGTCCTTTGTTTCCATCGCTTCTGTGGAAAGCAAGCTAGATCTCACAACTGATATGGCTGAGAAAACACTGACTGTTGTCTAGGTTGCTTTTTAGGCAGCACAGTTTCCCAACCTGGTATGCCACATGGCCACATAAACACTTGCAGCAGCAGACAGAGAATTCATGACAGGGAAGCAGACAGGACTGCTCTTACTTTTAGCACTGATGATTTAAAGCACTTGCTGAATTTCATCCTTACTTCTTCAGGTCTCAAAGACATTTTTCCTGGGAACTGCTTTCCTACGGGGTTGAGTATCAATTTCAACTGTTCCATTTAAGAAACTGATGAAAAAGAAGATGAGGCTAAAAAGTGGACTATGCAATAACATTCTGTACCAAACTACCTACACCTGTACTCTAAATTCTACTTCTTTTTTTAATCTCAAAGCTGCTATAAACAGTGATTTTCAGCCTAGTATAAACAGAAAGGTGCTGAACAGAAAAAGATAAACAATGGTAGTCACTGTCAGTGCTGTAATAACAGAATCTAAAATACACATGGCTCTTCAAAGAACAGGCTGTCCAAAAGATGACAAAATTCCCGAGTGCTTAGCTTGAAGCTAGGTGAACAGAAAGACAACAGAATACAGATTAAAAACTATATTACCTAGATTTTAAAAAGGTAGAATTTTTTTTTTAATTAATTTAGGCTTCACTTAAATACTCATTATGTCATCACCAGAGAAGATAGGCATCAACCCAAGAACCGAAGCATATACTGTGAACTAGCTAAAGGATACATGCCAATAGGTTGCACTATTGCAATCCCCATCAAATTAGGAGGATTCCTGCAGAGTTACTCAGTGACTCATTTCAAAACTTTATTAGGTTTATCAATGGGCTAGGCACAGCGTGGAACTGGTTCATGAATTCTGTTGATCAAGCTGGGTAATTTCACTAACGGAGCATGATCAGACCACACAAAGAACTGCAGTATGCAGAGACATAAGAGAAGTGAAATCAAAGAATTCTAGAGTGTGCTCACATTTCTAAATTTCTGCTTTACCTAGGAGTTTGTCAGCTGAAAACAGAATCAACTTTGGTGATCATAGCAAACACTGAGCCACCCACCCAACATAACATCCCAAACTGCATTAGGGAGTACACTTAGGATAGAAGCATCAGTACTAATATACAACCTTGTACTGAGACCATATGCAGGGTACTGAGCACAGTTCTGGTCAGCCAGGTTCCTGAAAGATTAAATCCTAAACAGTAGTAAGTTCAGCAAAGAGCTATGAACATGAATGGGGAAAGTAAAAAATGTATTTTAGTTTGTTTAAAAAAATTTTAAAAGGGAGATTGCAAGGAAATTGGATTGTACTTACAAAAAATACCAGAAAGTAAGTGCCAGAAAAACACCAGTTCTCTTCACAAATAATGTTGACAGGTAAGTGGGTAAAAGCAGCCATTAAGTTTGGAAATTAGAAGATTTCTACCAGAATAGCAAGATTCTAGAATAGTCGTTCAACAGAAGTGAAAGGGGCAAAGAATTTAACCAATTTTAAGACAGAATAAGAGGAACGATAGCATGTGCTTGTGTGCTTGCCTAAGACAACAGGGAGCTAGACTCAGTGGCTAAGGGGGCCCTTTCTCACCATTTCTTTGTAGTTGTACTCTAGTCAGCAGCGATGTAAAAATTGGCAAAAAAAAGGGGGGGGGGAGGGGAGGAATAGGAACTTATTGGACGGGTGAATATTTTGACTCTCCCAGCCAGAACTGAGTTAACTACTTCAAAAAGAGCCAAGCAAGAAGGCCAGCAACGGAGCAAAGCTACACATTGCATAGGGAAAGCATTTGCCAGAGATACAACTACGAAATAGGCACCATCGCCCCCACCATCCTCCCTCAGAAGACTTTATTAGAAAAGAAAATATAGTCCAGTCCCTTTCTTTAGAATCTGAGGACTGTTCTCTCTCATTCCTACTCTGCTATTATTTAAGTTTTTGTTCTGCATCTCTGGGCTCAGGATGCGGGTTCCGTGAGGTAGCCACAGTGACTCTACAATGTTAGCTACTGTCATTTGATGCTCAATACTGCAAGTAGCAAGATTGTATGCTTGCTTCATCAGACCAAAGGTATGGGTGTCAATTAGACCAGAGACCCTTCTGCACTGATCAACTCCTGGTGCTTTTCAAAGAGGTGCAAGAAGCTTTAGATGGTACAGATATTGATTTATCTGGGCATGGGCAATGTTTCTTCCTTGTTGCTACAATTATTGAGAATCACAGCCTATAGAATCCCTGTCTCTTCTCAGCTTTTAAAGTTTGGAGGTTTTTTTAATCTAATGCAACCTTAATTCTTTTCATAAGAAAAGAATCCCAGTTCTTTATTTTTGTAATGTAGGAAATGCTTGTATATCTTCTGTACCATTTATAGATACAGAGACATCTTGTACATATCCTCACAGATCCACGGCTATTTTTTCCCTTTCCAGGTCTCTAATCCTCTTCCTCATCTAGCATTTACTATATATCTTTTTAAAACAATGTTGAGGTTGGATCACCAGTCACCAAGAGTCTATCATACAGCACACGTTCACTTATTTTCAATCTACAGTTTTTCCCTTTTTAAATTTTTTTTTCCCCACCTGCCCTTCCTACAGCACAGCACAGAGGTTTATCGTGAGCAGTCCACAATGATGGCCATCATGACTGCCTGTCTTGCTCTTTCTAAAGTTTGTTGCATATAGTGAATGCCTCCTAGCAAAACAGACCATGAACTCCCCTGCCAAATATGAACTATCTTTTTCCCCTTGATACGTGCCTGGAACATAAAACATCACAGATGCAAGTTGCACTGAACAAGAAATAGCACCCTTTATTTCAGCCTTTCAATATCTTATTCATGCTGGCATTAGGGTTATTTGCTCTTCTCTCATTTACAAAGGATGTGGGACTCAGGTAGCATCTAAACCTAGAATCAAGGCAGCCTACTGTGCCAGCAGAAAAAGTCTAAATGTGAGAAGTGGAGATCTCAGCAAGGTTTCATTTTAAAGGACAGCATCTAAGAGATTCCCAAGACACGGGGAAGATGAAGATACCCATGCATTTGACAAAACCACAGACTGATTTCTTTGAGCCCGAGGCCTGATCTATCAAAACGAAGCTAATATAGAAGATTTTAGGGAAAACATTGCTATTTTTGGAAAACCATTTACAACAAGGCTGCCCTTTCATCTCTTGTTTTCTTTTGTTGTTAATACAGCCACCAGGCTGACAGAACAGATCAAAAGAAACATCAGAGAACAAATTAATCAAGATGATGTGCCAACTTGGAGTGCTTACACCTACAGCATAATTACGCTCGAGGCTGAAGAAGGCCTGGAACACCAGCAGCTACAGCGCCGTTTGCCAATGGAGAATAGTGCTGCGTGCACCATCCACTCCCAGCCACCCTTAAGGATGACACTTTCTTAACAGCTGCTCCAATTTATATAGTGTTTACAATGCTCCCCCCCACCCTCACCCCTTTTTTTTCTTCTTCTGAGTTCTTCTGCCTCCCATTGTGGGTCAGTAAGTATTGATCAAATCATCTTCTGCGAGTCCCAGACAGTGTAAGAAAAGGACACATTTCTGACGTGGGACTAGATGTGGAAGAACCAGACCAGTTCAGTCATAATGGCTGGAAAATTAAATAATGAGCAGCGAGGAGCATGAGAGAAAGTACATTCAAAAAGATATAAACAACAGATAAAACCTTCAAATATTCTAGCTGTGGAAAGGCCATACTCTACACTGTTTCACCGATGCAGTAGTTACCTGTTAGCTGCAGGAAATTTTAAAGATATACAACACTTACCAGAAGAATATTAAATATATGCCAGAGATAGCATTGTTTCTGCTGCAAAATAAATTCCCCACCCCAATGCTGATATGACTGACAATTACCGTTTCAGATCAGGGCATGTTCATTTCAGAGTTATTAAAAGCAAAACTGGCAAAGGGAGAGAAGAAATCTGAAGACATCTTTTTCCATTTTGCAATTAATAGAGGAAGACAGGGCAGAGACTAAAATCCCAGAAGTCCCTGCAAAGCTCTTTCCCCAAGACTGCTGGAGTCTTCTTTCGCACGCCTGAGTGTTAGCAAGGTCGCTGTCACGGAGTTTACTCCTGAGCCCAGGGATCCAAAGGGTGCTGGGCCCCAGCCACAGAGATCATAGGTCTGTGCTAGTCACGCTTGCTGTCACTTGCTCAGATGCATCCACTTCAGTGGAAAACATCCTACTTCCAAACTATCTTTTCTTTGTTTAATTGTAACAGGAAAAAGAGCTGCTTAAAGGTGGAGGTTGGCCACAGAATCGCTTCTCTGATGGAAAGCGGAGCTGGCAGGCAGCCCCAAACTTCAGCTGTACCATTTCATCTGCCTCAACTCCCCAACCACTTGTGGCTCGAGTCAGTCCCAGGAAGTGCAATAGCCCTCTCTGTATAAGTGGACTCTCTCACATGACCACCTCTTATTTATAAGAAACGATGGAAAAAAGCCAAAGCTATTGAGGTCACATGCTTTCCTGGGAAAACAGTTTATTTCCAAGATAATGAAGAGCTGGAAGAAAACTCCTCCAACCCAACACTCCACTGTTAAACATTTAGCTTCGCAAGATCTCTACAAATCTGTGCACCTTGGCAAACTTTCAGCCTGCCTTTGTTCTGTGCCTACATGAGTTTGGCAAATACCTGCTCTAGCATGAGCACAGCTGCTACATCTTCATACATCCCTAGTCCTTGGGGAGACATGGCTAATAATCTAGAAATGCCAGAGTTGAGCTCAGCATGTAAAAAGGAAGAAGCTGAATAAAACTGAACAGTTCCAAATGGTAATAAATCAAGATGGACAAGACATGTACTATGAAGCACAAAATGGGGAGTCACAAGGGCTGGGGATAGGCTTGTAGCAAGAATCCTGCCTGCAAGAAGGGCACAACAGAAAACATAGCACAATCTCCAGCTAATTGGAAGCTATTCCAGAATGTAAGTGTCCTGGTAGGGGAGAGGGAGAAGATTGAAATATTGATGCCTCGAGGACCAGATGGTTTTTATTTTCTATGGGATTCCATAAATTATAAGCAAACATCTTATGCTTTTTTTTCCCCCCCCTTTTAAATCAACAGCCTTCTCAGCAGCCAGATGACGTAAAAAAACCCAAGCCATTAGCATCTGTAGAACTCTTCAAATACTTTACAAGCTTGCAGAGAAGACCCAAAAAATTTAAGTCAGCAGCAAGATGCTTCTCCCTCTGGCTTCATCTTTATTCTGCTTCTTCATCATTATTCATCTTCATCATTATTCTGTTTCAGTCTGGCTGGACCACAGAAAGTATTGCCACCACGTGGCAAAACTTCCCCTTGAGCACTGACCCCCAGCCTACAACTTCACGCTAATACTACAAATTCTGTCACTTCACAAGACATGTCAAAGCACTGGCCCACGAGTTCAACACTGTATTCTACTTTCAAGATGACACTGCATGCTCCTTCCCATGAGACAGAATGGTTCTCAAGGACAAAATATAAGGCATCTTCCCCCTTTATAATGTCAGTGGCTACCATCCAGAAGCATGGCTTTTTATTTCCCACCAGGCTATAAATGTCACATCACAATATTCTATACAATGTGAAAGAAGGAGATGAGACAAACACCAAATATTTTATATGTAGGAATTACACAGGAATAAAGCTTTTTGTAATGGGATTGGGTACTGGTGGCTTACCCCTAGCTCCTCCAATTGCCTAGGGACTGGGAGGTAAATAGACCCATACAAGTTGCCCAGAAAAGCTGTGGATGCCTCATCATTGGAATTGTTCCAAGGTCAGATTGAACGAAGTTTTGAGCAACGTGATCTATTTGAAAGATGCCCCTGCCCATGGCAGTAGGGGTGGACTAGATGATATTTCAACTTCACTTCCAACTCAAACCATTCTGTGATTCTATGGCTTCAACGCCCCACATCTCTGCTGCTATGTTGTCACTACATGTGCTCTTTCTGTGGGTTAAACAACAGGACAGGACCCCATGGAGACTTCTATTGTCAGATATGTAATTTCTAGAACTGCAGAAGAGACAGGGCTGGGACTCGGAGTAACTTTTTCTTAATTCATTTCAATGGCTACCTGCGAAAGCAGAAGTTTTTGTGAAAACAGAATCCCTGTTCTCCATAGAAGAGTCAGAACCTTAAAGCAGAACCCAGTCTGGTTTTGCTGAAAAATCAAGCACTGAATTTCACATATGCACAGAGATACCTTAAGCTAAAAAAAAAAATCACTGTACAAAGAAACATCTTAAGAAATTTCTTGATCCAAGGCTGCCACAAATATTTCTGCAGCTGTGCAGCAAGCTATATCAGGATACTATTCTAGGTTAAAAATAGCCTTTCTAGCCAAGTTACTTTTAGCCCTGAAAAAGTCATTCCTTGATCAGCTGACCACAAGCATCAAATATGTTTGTGCATGGATAAAGAAGTCTCTTCCAGTGTGAGAGCTAGCTTATGCCACAGAACACATGTTAAACTGGAGTCTAATTTTCACAAAGGGAAAGGGAAAGAGAAATTAAATAAATACATACATAAATAAGATCAGCAATGTTGCTCATATTCTTGGCCCAGAAGCAGCTTTCACCTGGGATCTGGGACCAATCACTGCTTTTGCAAATGGCTAGAAGCTACATCTACTTCCCCTGGCATGCAACACCGTGGGAAGCAACAGACCAGGACCCCGATTCCCAAAATCTATTGCAGCACTTTAACCCACACTGATGTCAATAACTCAGAGAATTGACACCAGATTCATTAGCAGGTTCTAATGCAAAGGTATAAAGACAATATCCCTCTAGAAACGTGTTGGTAAATTAACAAGGAAATTGGATACAGAATTTTTCTAAGAAGATTGTACCTTCCCCTGAGAATGCTTGCTAAAAAAGCCCCATTTACACATGGATTTGCTGACTGCAAGAAAACACAAGCTAGACAGAACAAGAACAGCTCTGCATGCTTTTAGCCAACTTTCTCAAAAGCCTAGGCATTTTACAGTTCCCAATGCAACAAGGCAATCTTTGGAAGATCCTGGAGTTTCTGGCAGCTCTGGTTGGTACAGACTTAAAAGAAAAGACTGTTGCCCTTTCCAGCTTACCATTGCTGATTTCAGGCAGATCAAATTTAGTGAAGTCCCACCACTGGAGCCGGTAGGTGGTGTTGGCAATGTTGCTGGCCACGGCTGACTGTCCATCCCCAATCACAGCACCTACAGAAAAGGGGGAAATAATCAGCAATTTAACTTCCAGAAAATGATCCAGAAAACATTTCAAAACGCACTACACAAAACTCTAGATTCTTAAAGAAACCTTATCTACAGAAATAGCAACACCTCCTAAATAAGCCACAGTGCACAGGAAATTAATAGGAAAGAACCTCCCTGCATCACATCTCTGAAAGAAAACAAAACTGATGAGAGATAAGACTTGCCCAGACTCACAATGCAGAAATCCTAATCAACCCATTTGGTGTAAATGCATACTACTTATTGGTACTAATGAAGCTGTATATTCATAGACCCAAAAATTTCCTAGTCCAGCTATGAAGGCAGACCAGAATACCTACTAAGGAAAAATGTTACCCTGGCAACTCACACATTTGTGGACATAATTCCTGCTATTACTGTGAACTCCACTCAGATGACAGAGGTTGCCTACAATATTTGTCACACAGTAAGGATTGTGGATGGCCGAACCTACAGCAGGCAGGGGCTGCCCTGACTACAGGCAAATGACATGATCCTTGCTAACCACTCAAGGGTTTAGGCAACAGCCCAAAGCAGAAGGCAAAGCAGAATACTTCAGAAAATAGCACAAAGAACATAATTTTCCAGGCAGAAAGGAACTGCCACTGGTAGCTCAAAGTTGGCATACATTTGAGAAAGCTCAGCAGCATTAAATGTAATCCCTAAGGAGACAAGTAAAGAGAAGAAACAGTTCTCCCATAATAGTACTAGAGTCAAAAATCTCACAGTATTTGCAGTCTGTAAGGCCTTTATATACACACAGCCCTTACACTACACACACATGCTGGCACCCAGAGAAAATCAAAGCAATAGAATTTGGTAAAAGAGAGCAAAACAGGATCATCCCCAAGCACCAATGAGGAAAAGCACAGCCTCCAGAGTCTACACAGTCTGGATTTCAGCATCTTTACAATGTCTCTGATCGGAAAGGCACAGTAGTCGTCAGCAGCATCAATCTTCCAGAAGGGCTGGCTCAAGACTTTCCTACCAGAGCAGCAAGAGCAGAAGAGACATCCCATTGAAAACTCTGTATCCAGTACCCAGCAGGCCAGCTGCCTGTGCAGAGAGCTAAAAGCTTGCTAACTGTTAGTAAATGAAAGTGATGTGAGAAGATCATGGTGGTTGGATTGTTACTTTTCTCATCAAATCCCAGCAGCACACTCAGGCTTGTGAAAAAACCCAAAACAACAAAAAAAACCAACAAAAATCCAAAACCAACAACAAAACAAACAAAACAAGAAAAAAAAAAACCACAACAAACCAAAACAACCAATCAACCAACAGGCCTAAAACCACACATACACAAACAGGGCTTATGTTTTCTCCGCAAAATAAAGAAGAGGGTGGGCAGGGCAAAGTAAAGCAACATATTCTAGACTAGTGCTAATAAATAAAGACACAAAGAAGGCTGCTGCTATTCCATTTTTCATCAATAAGCTGTCTCGAGTCCTGATTTTTAGTTCTGGAGAAAGCTCAGAAATAAGCCAAGAGCAAGACTTCCGAGCAGACAGCTTTACACTGTGTACTCAGCTGTGCCAGGCCTCCAGCAATCGACAAGCCTCCATTGTGCTTCTGCTCTGTATCTGCCTCTGTCAGACACCTCTGTCAGATGCACACGTACCACTTGGAGAGTAGAATTAAGAACATTTCCTTTGCTTTTACTTATGCCTAAGGCCTTGTTCTCCATAGCCCCCAAAACAAAGGGCTCCTCTGAACAAAAGATACACACTGGAGAAAGCAGATTCAATGCATTAATGAAGTTCCATTTTGCAACCAGAAGACAGACAATTAAATTTATGTTGCTTCATCTCTACAAGCAAGCCTGGGTTTGGTACACAAGGGCAGCTCTTCTGCTGTCTCACCTCCAGTCACCAGGTGGAGAACAAAAAACTAGTTTCTGTACAAATTCCAAGCAGTGGGACTTGCTGCAGGGAAATGGTAACTTATATTACCAAGTACAACTGCTTTATAGAACTGAGTCAGACAAGGAAAACACTGCAAAGAAAGGCAACAAAAGTACTACTCAGGGCACATAATTCAAGAATATTGTAACATTCACCCCTAGTAAGATCAAAGTCATCACCTGTTCTGCAATGAGAACAACATTTGTAGGCACAGTAAGCAATATATAAACTGGAGAGTAACATACAGTTGGAGGGTAATCATGTGCTCTCCCTGCATCGCAGAAGCGTAGCAAGATCACTAGCTCCTGCACAAGCAGGAGGTTCATGTGGCTCATAGAACTGTTGCACTTACTCCTACAAGTATCATAAAAAAACCCCAAAAAACAAAGCTGCTGGCAAATGGGGTTTTTTTTTTTCTGTAAAGATTCTGGTTTTATTATCCCTTTACCTGGAACCTTCAGGTTAGTTATGTTGTTCATATAAACCTTGCATCCTCTTCACTGCCAAAGGCAGTCACATCCTACACAGAGGAGCTACCAAAGCAAAAAAGCAGTATCTCCCTATCTACAGGACAGCCATGCGCAAATTTCAGAGCCAGCAAAAGCTATGAACTAATGCTAGTGCGTCAGGTAACACACACCTTTAGCAAAAACATTAGGACGCAGAAAACAAGGTTCATAGAGAGAAAGGTGCATGTTCAGAAGGTCCATTTCTTAAAGGCTCCAGACTAGTATGCCTGACATCAACAGCAAAAACCATGGTCTACATCTCTTTATTAAGTAATTACCTCTACTTATACTAATTATGTAATTGAGAAGTGTAATAATTAAAACTCTACCTAGCTACATAGAACAAAGTGGAGTAACGTTTGTATTGCAAATCCTGACAGAAGTCTCCCACATGCTTATGTGCACTGTCCTACAGTAAAGATGATTAAAAGCATGCAAACACTTAAAACACCCGAGTTCGGGAGGGAAATACCCCGCCGTACACAACAATGCTATCCTAACCTTTGTGGTTTGATTTTCCCATTGGAAGATTTGAGACCATGGGTGAAAAACTTAACAGTTAAAATCCTCACGACAGAGGTTTTGTTCACCGTGCAGTGTGAGAACTCATTCTCAGCTGGTTTTGCTCAGTCAGGATTTCAGCCTGGGTGAGAGCAGAAGAAGGTGATGTTGCTTCTTAAGTTCTAGTGTCACCTGGAGGCAACTACTACACTTCAACTTCTTAAAGGTGGGCAGCAGCAGATGAGCTCTTACAAGCAGCAGTTCTCACCACGCACTTGACAGTCTGTCCTGATTCCTGCATCTTCCACTGCTTGATGGGATCACAAGTGACTGCAGTGGGTACCTGAGGGTCTCGGGCTTGTCATCATCATGAACAGAAAGACCTTTTACTGCAGAGATGACGTAGATTTCAAAATGCTGAAATCTAAAGCAAAGGCCAATTGAAATGCAGTGAATGTAGGTTTGATTGGCAGCTTTCCTGAGCCTGTCTGTCACTGCGTAATAAACACTGGGTGATGGCAGAAATGAAGATAAATGCTTTCAGCAGCCCCCCTTCTCCCCCCACCGCCCCAATCTCCATCCACCTCCACTCAGCACATGACAAGACAGTTTAAAGAGTGGGGGGGAAAGTCTTAACAAAGACTTAAAAAAAAATAATTTTCCAATCCTCAAATCTTTTCTTATAGACCACCTACAAGTGACAGATATTTATCTGTCAGTCTCCATCCCCTCAGAGGGTCCAATTCATCTTGGCATGTGGAGAAATGAACCTGTGTCAGTCAGCTATTGCTCATTTATGAATCAAGCCCTGGAAGTCAATGTCTGAGTTTAGACTGAAATGGAAAAAAATAGTGCAAAACCACTTTCCATGGCACTCCAGCACTCCTTCAGTGAAGAGCTGGCTTCTTCCAGACTACTACTATGAGACTCTCAGAGGAAGAGCTAACGCATTAGAGCCACACAGGCTTTTGGTACAACTTTCAAGAACATCAAACATCTACATATTATGGGAATTTCTTTCCTATGAATTTAACATAAACCAGAGCTGCATTTATTTCCTAGACTAGACCCTTTGCTCTTAATTTTTAGTGTCTAGCAGGTCCCCTCATAATAAAAGAAAAATTTATTAAGATGCTTACAGATAAGCTTGAGGAATCTGGAGAAGTCCCTGAGCTAATCTGTGACTCAATTTGAGACAGTGATTAGGCCCTAGTATAAAATTCCCCCTAGATCAGCACTTGCATCTTTAAGCATGAGTACCTTTGAAAAGTAATTACCTCTTTATGAGCCTATTTGTAACTGTAGCTAATGATAGTGAGATTATCCTACACTTGCAGAAAGGATCTATCACAGCTGACAAGTATTATATTTACTAGTTCTAGATTCACTATAATCCTGGCTCTAGGAATCCCAAAACACAGAACAAATCTATTTGACAAACCAAGGATAAAGCTCTTAGTTTAAATACACCAGATTCTCTCAACCAGTTCTGAAGCAATCTGAATTCAGCCGAAATGTGATTACTGATCTCTGAAGCCCACTGGAGATGTAACAGGTTCTTGAACATCTCTGACCCTAAAGTATTTTATGGGGTAGTCTGGTTTGATCACAGTAAATATATTAAATCCTCAATATGAATTTGACAAGTCCCAGCAAATCTGTGTTCCAGGCTACCACGAAGATGTAGCCTTTG
This sequence comes from Actenoides lindsayi, assembly GCA_025331215.1. Classification (NCBI taxonomy): domain Eukaryota; kingdom Metazoa; phylum Chordata; class Aves; order Coraciiformes; family Alcedinidae; genus Actenoides; species Actenoides lindsayi. The sequence goes on along the minus strand of WTSP01012519.1, from coordinate 16,815 downwards.
AAGTGGCCAAGCTAACCACCTACAACTAGGCTAATGCTGTAGAAATGATGCATAACAACCTGGTATTTTCAAAGATTTGTTTTGCTTGTTTTTCAATGTACCAGCAAGCTGTAAATAGAAAGTGGGCAAAACAGGTTTCATGAATGGATGCACAAAACGTTATTAAGGGTACTTTGGCATACACTAAGCAATGAAGAGATCTTAGATTTGACATTAACTGAGAAAGCATCAGGTCTACTGCTCTCTGAAGGCTGAACCCTTCAAAAGGCTATTATTTTTTCTTTACCCCAGATGTACAAAATAAGAAATGTAATTTCCCATTCATGCTCATTCCTAATGCAAAACTTCCTTTCAAGAGGGGCAATGCTTAGCATGCAGAATTCCACAATCCTGTCAGCTGTGGGAGTTTGAGCTGCAGGTAATGAAGAAGATAACTGTCCTAATAGGACCTTAGTCAAGTGCCCAAAGGGCTTCACTCTCATTGCAAACAATGCGAGCATCATATAGGAAAGGGAACTTTCCATTTACAAGTTTTAGACTTCAAAAGAAAATCAGTTTATTTACAGGAAACACAAACAATAAACAGGTGCCCTACCCAAAAAACTCCATCCCCACTAGAGTCATGATGGCTCCTTGACATCTTACCTTCCTGACACTAAAGATTTTCCTTTGTCTGATGATATAATAATTAATACAGGAATGCATCATGCATACATTAACGCAGAAATGCAATACAGTGCTTGTCTTCAACGGTAGACTCCAGTTTTTCCTCAGGGAAACTACAAGAGGTTAAGACCCTTTTCAAATGCAGTCCCATCTTATCTTTAGCTTATGCTTCAGAGGACACTTCATTTGCATAGCTTAAGAGTTTGTTCTTGCATGATAGTAAGTACAGTTCACCAGAAAACCAAAGCCTCAGGAGTCCTGCTCACAAAAGAAGCACAGCTGCAAGTCTTAGTGCTGCTCTTACATTTTTACAACTAAGTTGAAGCCAGTAAGTGTGATTTTCTTCTTTATAAGAAAACCTTCACAAACAAGGACTGTTTAGACTCAGCTGTTTGTTTTCTCATTTCTGATGACTTTAGCTGCAGTGGATGGGAAGTTCCATGGGAAGGCTCCACTATATTGCCTGTTTTACACTATGTAATGACAGGCATGCACTTTTGAAACAGCAAAACCCTGTTTAAGGACCACTGTGAGACTCCTGAAATTCTAATACTGGGTACAGCACTGGAGTGGTGTGTAAAGAGATGGAGGTGCTCCATGAAGCAGACAGGTGGGAATAAATGTTACCAGGCTAGAGAGTCAAAAGAAATCTTCCTGCAAACAGAGATGCTGTATTATTAAAAGAGTTTGACAGGAAAAGGTTATGGAAACAGAAAGAACCATCTGTTACTGTTGGCTGAAACAACTCACAAGTTGTTTGAGAAGTGGGTGGGCAAACAAGCTTTCTCTTTTCTCATTTGGGTCCTTTGCTGGGAAGGGAAGTTAAGGCTGGAGTCTTCCACTCCTCTAACTGCTGGAGCTGTTAAAGGAAGTTTCTGCAGATATCACTGCTTGTTTTGAGACCATTTCTTTATTACCATGTGACAGCAGCATGTGTTAAAAGCATGCCTCATACTACCATATGATTCAAACAGTAAAACATGTTTCCTACAGTACAGCCTTTTAGGGAAAATATTCAAGCACTAAAAATACATTCCATCTGCATTTTATTTAACTAATGTTTTGTTTCAACCTTTTCTGCATATTTTCAGCCTTTTAGATGATTTACGTATAATGAAGCCCTAATATAAAACAATGAGCAAAGGGTTGGAGAAAGGGATTTTATGCTTTCTTCCTAATTTCTGTTATGCCACACACCATAAAATCCTTTGATACTTGCAGAATCAGATACTGCCTGGCCACGGGAGTCAGAAACCTATTTATTGGAAATACTGGGGAAATAAAGCCAACTTTACCTTGTCTGTGTGAGGACAAGCAATAATCTGGGTTACAGTAATTTCTCCATCTGGAGGTCTGTATCAATCTACTAAAAAAATCAGTAAGATAATATACTTGAATTCAGCTCCCAAGCAACTGACACCACAAGAAAAAAGTGTTACAGAATTAAGCTGGAGGGGAAGCCAAGGAGACCACAACACACTGCTAGTTGAAAAGACAGAAAAAAAGATGAACTTTGCAGTCTCTAAAGAAACATGTATTCTCTTCCTTCACCTCTGTTTCAACCCACACACGCGAGCATGTTCACAGCCCTCCCCCCTTCTAAGCTTCCAGAAACAGTAGGTGAGTCTCCAAATCAAAATGCCACATCTATCCTGTCAGTGTTTAACTTTCACAAAATCCCTGTGAAGGTGAACTAGGAAGGTCTCAAACTGTGTCACTGGGGCTCCTCCCTCTGCCAACTCTGCCCCTTGCTATGCCTCCGCTCTCTCTTGTCACTAAATCTCTTGCATCATTACCAAGCCCTTCATTAAATGCTATTGGAAGTCTGCTTTTTAACCTTGATGTCTATGATTATTCTCTGCACAAAACCAGAGCAAAATCTGCGCCTGGCAGGCATTTCCTTTTGTAAAACTCCTTCTTCTTTCCCTTTCTGACTTTTCAGAGCATGAAATGTGCCTGCTAATCCTAATTCCCTCGGATGGAGAGCCTTGCACAGACTAGACAAAGGGGGCAGCCTTCCACCAAGGAGCTGAGATGGCAAGACACTCTAAACTCACCAGCCTCCAGAATTCCCATCTCACTTTGCCACATTTCTGAAGAACAGGACAAACTTCCCCAAAGAGCTACACCAGGAGCAGGGACTTGCCCTCCCAGAGCTCCCCACTCCTGCTTAAATGGCCCCCGATGACAAGTGCCCATCTGAGCTCATTGTGCAAAGTGACACAGTCTGGGCAGTCCTCAAATATTGCTGCTGTATGTCAAAGCAAAGAACCTAAACAGCTGACTTTTAAGAGTCATTTGCCTGTCTGCCTTCATCACAGTGCCAGCTCTCTTATAAAGAAAAAGTTTGTAAGGTCCCACTGGCATACCCACAGCCAGCCTTTTCATTAGTACTGCCATAGCCAGTTACACAGGTAATACCATAACAATTCAGTTTCTCAGCGAGATCCTTTTACCTCCAGCAATCATTAAAGAAGTTGGCTTTCTGGTCTAGCAGAGTTTGTCTAGATTCAGAGGAATATTTCCACTGCAGCAACAAAAATCTTTTTCACTGGGTTTCCGTCATTGCCTAACCAGAACATCCTTGCCACCCAAGGCTGATGCTTGTGTCCTCCACAGTTGTCACACCACCCACATTATCTGCTAGGTCTACTGCAGTTCACTCATCTAACACAGTCACTAATGCAGTATCGGACTAAGCCAGGTGTACATTGTTTTAAGCAACTCAGAGCTACCACAGTTTCTCGAGATTTTCTGGTAGGGACTTTTTGCCAAGACGCTTGCCAACTTAAGTTCCTATGCCACATAGGTTATACTTTATCATCAACTCCACAGCTCATAAATTATTGCGGCCGCAGTTTCAGTTTGCACCGAGTACCTCCTCTCCTGAGCAGAGGCTCAAATCGCGTTGTAACAGCACTGCCCCCCCCAACCAACACAGCTACACCAAGACAGATTCAGAATAAACGCAAAAGGAATGAGTGAAACTGCTTTTACACAAAAGAGCCTTTTCCATTGTGAGCGTGCGTTTTAACTACGTAAAATCCTATTAATCCAAACAGATCAGCAAGCCAAATGCCTGCTACCGCCTCTGCAGCTCTCACTGCAAGTATGCGTGCTTAGCACAGCTTTGAATGTGCCTGTCTTATGCCAACACACATCTGCAGTGGCAGAAAACCTCAGTGGTATCGTCACAGAGCACGTGCATGTCTTATCAACCACCACATTGCAGCAGTGCAAACTTTCACTAATCTGAGCAGCAGTAAATTCCCTAGAAGGGTGTGAATTCCTGAGATTGAACTGCATATCAGTACACCAGCAAGCTCCCAGGCTGGAGCCACTTTTCATTGTGGAAATAGCAGCACGCAGTATTAATAAAAGCTCCATGCACAGAAATGCTTTCAAAGCCTTGTGCTTGTCAGTGAATGGAAGACTTGCTCAGATTTTTACTGTCCTTAAAACACATTTCAGGACTGCTGTATTACAGCACAAGCTCTGCGCATCCAAACTTGCAATGAAAATGCTGTGTCAGCTTAGCAACATGGACTGAGCTACCACCACAATATAGAGCACTAAGCTAAACACACTCAGTGGTTGATTACATTTCAGTCATAATATCCTGTGAGCAGGATGGGTCTAGTGAGGAAATATTTGTCTGTTCTGAATCTGTACTTGTCTAGGAAGGTTAAGATGAAGACGCATGCTCTCAAAGAAAAATGCACCTTCATTAATAAGAATGTGGGTCCTGACAGCTTAAATAAACTTCACATAATAAACTAAGTAAGTGTCTTAGGGCAAACAAAGAGCTGACAAGTAGAATTTATGAGATGTATTTTAAGGGTGCATTTTGTACTCGTTAAGAGCCTCTTCTCAGACCAGTGGGTCCTGCATGGTCACCGTGTCTGCAAAGAAAACAGGCACTAACCTCACACTGGGAATACAAAGCTGGAAACACCACTAAAGGGAACAATTTGTGAAAGCTGGGAACTGGGAAGCAAGCAGCCAGGCTAGCTGCTTTCTGGGTGGTGAACAGGTAGACAACTAAAAAAGGCAGAAAATGAGCAAGTTGTGAAAACACAGAACCTAATGATAGTTTAACTGATGGGAAGGCAGTTTCAATTTAAAGCACAGTGAGATGGAAAGAATGAAGCCCCAGGCTGGAAGAACATAATGGGGAGATCACACTGTTCCAGAAGAACAAAGTAAAAGAAACTTACAGCAAATAAAACACTTGGCTCTCACAGTGTTTTGAATACTTTCTGATGGGGGAAGTTCTGAGGGCATTTTGTCATGATCTAGATGACAGCAATGGAAACAAAATTCACTCCTTATCGCCACTAGCTTTGATGCACAAAGCAGGTTCCAGCATGTCAGCAAATCCACAGGGATCTCCACATAGAGCCAATGCAGATTCCAGTTCAAGGGGTGACCCAGATCCCAGAGTATGTGAAGCAGGAGTTATGAAGCACACTGGTCCACACCCTGATGGACCACTGTGTAACAACATGAAAGTAAGACTGTGATATTCAGAACAGTGATGCAGAGTCAGAGCTCTCGGAGGGCAGGACTTGACCAATGAGTTCAGCCAAGCTCATACCCTTGTAATGACTTTTCTAAACCAGTTTCACAGCTGAGTACAACCCAGACAGGTCCAATCCATGGCAATTATAAAAGCAACTACAAGATGAAAAGTCTAACACTTAACTCATTATTCTAAGGAGCATTAAAAGTCAAAATGAAAGTCACACAGAAAAAAAAGTAAGACCTAAATCCAAGGCAGCAGTGGTACATCCTAGCTACCTACTCAGCACTACACTCTGCTGCACAACGGATGGATACTTCAAATAGGTTTTATTTCTTTTTAGGGCAGGTTTGACCTTAATCCAGCTTGAATTAACTCATAATACTTCCAGAGGATACTAAGCAGACCTGTCCTAGAAGCTGCTGTAAAATATAACCACCACAGCTACTCCACACAGCATTTATAACCAAGAGAGGAAGGAAATTCAGACAGTTAAAATAAGGCGATCACAATTTACTGGTTTGTAGTAAGATTTGAGATTTTACACAATGGAGGTTAGGAGCAAGCCATGCTTTACTGTATGTAGGGGTCGGAAACTAAAAAAGAAACCGTGGTGAGAAGCTCCAAGATCTCATTGTCACAGCAGCAGAGCCAGAGGTCCAGCTCCTACCAGATCAAAGTATCAGCAGTGGTACAGCCTAGAAGACGATGAGACTGACATTCAGTTACAGCTAGCTTTCTTTGCAAGCAGAGAAGTTATAACAGAGCTTTGCCTTCAGCTTTCGCTGTCTCCTGTGTCAAGAGACACACACATAGCTAGTGAACGAGGGGTTTTCTGTGGAACCTCAGCAGCCAAGCTGGGCCAGAAAAAAAAAGAAGCACACTCCCCTTGCACCCCTATCGTGCTTTCCACATAGAAAACCCAATCAAGTCCTTAGCGACACATGCCTTCTCACCTCACCTTTTAAAATCTTTGCAAATCAGTTAATTCCATGTGGCCTATGCGCTCTTTCTCTAAATTTTCTCTTACTAACCCCTTCCTCACCACAACTTAATGTCTTCCAGTGTTTAACATCATCACCTCTCATTCCATCTTGCTACAATTTCCAGCCTATAAGCAGTATTAGTTATCTGCACTCAGTCCTCTTTCCCTGTCTCTTTTTTCCCTTTCACTCTACGTAGTTTTGGATTTCCTTTGTGCTTTTCTGTGTCCTTATAACAGAGGTATGTACACGTGTGTGTGTATTGGGTGTTTGTCTCCTTCTCCCAGTCATGCTCCCCACTAGATTTTGAGCCTGATCCACTCCTGATACCAGTTCCCATTCCACTATGTATTGCAAGACAACTCTAATGAAAACTACCACCAGATCAATTCCCTCCACTACACAACCTTTCTCTTCTACTATGGCACCTCAAGGAAGACAGAGAGATCCGAATGGGTTGATCTGTCATGAACCAAAAGACAGATCCTCAAACAAGTTGTGTGTGCAGCACACCAGGAGACATCACATGGATAGGTGCATGCATGCCCACACCATGAACGCTAATATGAACAATTGTTTGAAAGAAGATAAGCTGGAGAAACACTTTAACAGAAACCCACGCCTGCAATCCCAGCTGCCTCGTCATCACCTTTGACTCATTCCTCAAACCCTCCCCTCCCTCCAGCCTCCATTTCTCTCTGTGCAGAATCTCAGCTGCTTGTAAGAAAATTACAAAGTGACATTACTTGCTCTATCCTTTCAACCTTCCCTTCCCCTCCTTCAATTCCTTCTAAGCACTCCACCTGCCTCTATAATTTTATCCCCACCTCCCTATTTCAACCCAATTTCCATCCCTTGCCATTAAGGGTACATATTTGTATGCTCTTCTCTTTTCTCTCAATACAAATATGCATTAAATTCTTACATTTCTAAATTCCTCAGAGACTCTGGATTACAGTTGGATGTCTAAGGTGAGAAGGGGAAATGCATTCACCCTAGTGTTCTTCTCATCTCTAGCTCTCAGACTGTACCATGTGAACTCCTGGCAGTCACTCTGTTTCTTCTTGGACTTGTCAGTCCAGTTCGGATCCCCTCTAGCCTACCTTTCAACTGCCAAATACTACTAAAGCTGCTCTACTTCTAGTGACCCCTTCCTGGTCAAAGCTCAGTAGTAGTCTAACTGTTATAATTATGTCTTACTTAGCAAGGACAGTAACATTTTTTGATTCTTGGATTATTCCTCCCTTGCCTTCTGTGAATGACTTCCACCACTACCACCCTCAACATCCCCGAAGATGCTGAGGAAGACAAATGGGCAATTATGAACATCTCCACAACTTCTTTCACTCTGACTTCTGTGCTTGCTGCATCTAATGGGTCATAAACCACACCTATGCACTCCTTCCCACCTATTACTGCAAAAACAGGTGGGTTGAAGCAGCTTGATACAGCCAAAATGGTACATAGTTTCAGGCAGTGCTTGAAGCAAGAGAAAGGGATGTGAACCTGTTTTCCAGATCAGCAAGAGCTGAAGTCAGGCTACCAGGTAACTCAGAAGGACCCAGAGCAATTACATTCATAGAGGCTGGCTAGCATCTCACAGTGATTTTGATGTCTAAGAAACATAAGTCCTGCATGCCAGGGCTGCTGGATTACAGCCCACACCGAGCTCAGCAGGAGAATGTGCCAACCTACTGCTCAAGAAAGCAAAACAGAGCCTCCTTTAGTAGCACTGACTTGCAGCTCCTGCTTAGTTCAAAAACAACCCTGAGCTCCTGCAGACACTGCAGACCATTCCCAGTTCTGCCCCACTCCAGAGGGGGTGGGATATCAGTTTTAAAAAAAACAGGGGGTGGGGATGGGGAGACATGTGAAGAACACTTCCACTTTTGGTTCCTGTTTGCATTTGTTATAGTACAAAACCTCCTGCTGTCTGCATTTAATTTTGACTGAGTTCCGAGGCAAAGAGTTAAAAAGCTGTTATGAGTTTATATAGTGCTCTCATCCTGACTAGGGCCTCTGCTGTTGCAAAAACACCATTTGGATCCTCTGCTTGGTTTTCATTAAGAATTTCTCTGTCTTGCACAGGACACTTACCACCTTCTCACATTTAAGACCCCAAAAACGCCAACAAACGCAGCTTTTATGTTTTAACAAGTCCACAGCCTAAAGTTGTTTCTCTAGGCTTTGCCCCTGCCAAGGACATGTATTAAGACTTCTCTAGCCTCCACACAGAGAGGGCAGTTTCTCAGTGTGGCTCATGTTAAGGCAAACCACACAGGTAAAGTAAACCCATCTGAGATGAACAAACCCACAAGTCAAAAGTAACTCTAGAGAGGCAGGCAAGTTGTGACTAACCTTTCAATGCCTTCCCATACATCTTCCCCCCAAATAAAGGCAAGTCAGCTGGCCAGAAGCATAAAAACAGCAGAGCAAGCTGAGGTAATGATACAATGTGGAGAGAAAACTGTCACTACAGAATGTAACACCTAGCAACAACCTTTGATTTGTATACATTAAGCAATAACAGATTGATACATTAATGCTCAGCTATGAAAAAAACCAGCCTCCAGGGTAGCAAGCAGAAGGATCCGTTGGTACAGACCTATCTATCTGAGAAAGGGAGCTGGAGATCAGTACAGAGCATCCTTATCAGATCCCTTATAGAAGGTACAACTATGTTGCCATAGCAAGAGCTTCCTCCATCTTTATGCCAAGGTGGCTATAAAAATGTCTATGAAAATATTCTGTATTGGGTGTAGGAAATATGGCTCAGGGTTAGTTTTGTGGTGTTGTAGTTTGGTTAGGGTTTTTTCCCCCATGTAAAACACGTAAGAAAAAAATGTGACTATTCAAAGATGACAACCAAACGTGGTCAGGCCACTGAGAATGCCTACCCCTCTGCAGAGCAGATCGGATGGGTCCCTGCCTCCCCTCTGCGCTCTGGAGCGTGGGTATTTTTTTTATTATTCCCCCCCTCTTTACAAAGGAGGCAGCAAGCTGTGGGAAAATACTTTTACGGCTAAGTGAGCTTTACCACCCACAGAGAGACAGGTCCCCAAGGGGCCCTCACCGCCCACAAAAAGATGAGCACTTTTGCAAAGCATTACCCCTTCTGATATAATGATATCTAGAAATTAATCACTTTAACAATGCATACAAAAGGAATCAGCCTGCACCCTTCACTTTTTAGATCATCATCTCTCTCCAGTGCCTTTCTGAATCTCAAAGCCAGCTTTAGATTCCCAGTCAACAATACAACCAAAAACTTACTGGGACAGTCTAAATACAACATACAAACTTTCTCAGATTCAGTGCCCACTTGCATCATGCAGCACGGAAACAGATCACAGCTTGTGACATGATGCAAATGTCTAAGCAGGACCTCTCCCTGCACTGGGACCACTGAAGACATCCTGGCAAGACTTCTCTATGTATGCCAGGAACTGTGGGGCCAGTGCTATGTTCATCAGCTTCCCCTTGAGCCCAGGCAACAACTTTGCTAGTTTAAACACTGCACGTACTGGAAAAAACCCATCTGTTTCATCAGCAATTAGCTAACAAAGTAAGTGGTGAACCTTATGCAGCACGACTTCCAGAAATAAATTTAAAAAACCCCTAATAACATCACTCAAATATCTGCCATTTGTTTCCAGTCTAAATTGGACTGATAATAGCTTCTGCATCTTTCTATGCCTTTTGTCTATTGAATTAAAGGTTTCTCAGATCAGAAATCTTTTTCCCACATAGATATATCTAGACCAATCAAGTAACAATGACTACCTACTACTACTTTGATTACCTAAGTCCATTAAGCTTCAGTCTTTCTATAGCTAAGTTTCCCTCAACTGATTCTTCCTTCACTCACTTTGAGCCCTTCTGAAGTGCAGACACAAGAGATGCACTTGGATTTCCACACCACCTGGAATGGTGTTAATAAGACCATATAAAAAGATGACAGCAGTTTCATAATCCCTGATATTGTCTGCCTCAATAAGGTCTTTGAGCTATGTCATTATGACAGGAATTCATGTTCCCTTAGTTCACATACAGAAGTCACCACTTTGCCCAAAACAAGCCTTCACAAACTGCAAATAGGATACGCATTACTTGTCCCAAAGTATCTAATCTCACTCTGCACTGTAGCAATATTCTCTTACAGTGTACCATCACTTGGATCATCCCTGGGAATGAAGCCACTGCAGGAAAGACCTAGCCTCCAAGTAAACAGATTGAGATTGCCACTGTCACGCTCCATATTTTACTATCTACAGACAGAAGTGGATTGACCAGACTCCAATCACCTGTTTCTTTGAAAGGCCAACAGCAACAGACTGGGAGCATTGAACTCTGTCTGTTAAAGACTACTTAACAGCTCTCCTGTTTGAAATACATCTTGCCTCCCCTATAGTCATTCCCTAAAATGCTTCCTTTAACTGTCCAAAAATCTTCCCTATTGTTTCAACCTAAGTCAAGGCTTTGAGTACCATTCTGTTCCCATTTGAACCATCTTCCACAAAGGCATATGGAAGCTGATGTACCTGGGCTGGTAACAACCACCCTGCAATTGTGGAAGGCAAGTGTAATTAGCACTTCAAGGCTCTGTATTTGGGACCTCTTAACCCTTTAATAGGACTTTCTGATATGGAGGACAAAGTTACACAACACTTCTCTAACAAACTTCTCTCACGGGGCAGCATAACCAGAGACAATGTGCTGCAAACATCTCCACAGCTCCTGAAATGCAGCCAGTCACAGGCAGTGTCTGGCACACTTGAGTAAATACAGATCTTTCCAACTACTGCTAATCTCAGTGCAGTCACATGTCCAGATACTAGACAAAAATCCCCTGACCTCAGACCTCATCAAGCATATCCTGTAAACTAAAATGGTCTGCACTCACTCCGATCAGAAAAAGTTGTGTTCATTCTAATATTTCTTGCAAATAAAGTTGCAAATTATGCTCATAATGTACAGCTGCTGATCCACACCAACTCTTTCTCCGGACACTTAGGCTACATAAGTAGGTGATTGAGGAGTTTTCAGTTTTCGGTTCAGCTTACCAAAAGGAACTGAAAATGAGATACTCTGGGCACAAAGTAAGTATCCTCATGGAAAGCTAGTAACAAAGCATTCTTCGATAACATATTCTCAAAGCAGGCCCCTTATACCCATTTTGAGGCACGAAACCAAAAAAGCAAGGCACGTGAAAGATCCAGAAAGCATTCAGTTACAAGACATAAGGCTAATTCACTTAATAAAACTTGATTACAGTACTCATGCATTTGCTTAGCTAACATGTTAGCTTGTGAGGCCCAAAAACCAGTATTGTAATTGCATGTGAGAGCTGCAAAATAATTGCAAAAAACTCTGCTGCATGAACAAAACTGCTGCATTATCTTCCTACGTATGGGTTATCAAGATGTTAAGTTATACGACACAACACCAAGTAGCGACAAGGACTGGACCTACAATGAGTCTGACTGTATCACATCTAGCTCAGCTTCTGATCAAGTACCAGAGCATCTTGCCTAGTCTGTTAAGTGCAGGTTGTCAACAGGTCTGCAGTCTGTCGCATTAATGCACAAAACGCAGCAAGAGGGGACGTGGAGCAGGAAAGGAAGGAATTAAACAGATCATAGCATTGTGCTGCATGGAAGCATAAACATTGAGGAGCATAACATAGGAAGAAGTTATAAGAGTCTTTATTGAGTATCTGACACTGATGTGGTCTCCTGCAGCAGGCACACTCACTCACACTGTAAAACCAAGTTCCATACTCCTGGCTAGCAGAATTAAGTTTGCAACAGCACGCCACATGACGGTGGCAGTACCAGATTCAAATTGCAGTTGGAAACAAGAGGAAAAAAAAAAGTCCCTATCACACTTCATATCTTGAGCAGTGAATTAGGGATGTACTATGTGACTGGTCTCAAAATATCCATTCATACTTGCAGTTCAGTGTAAGTTCAGGGGAAAAAAAAATAAAAATCTCAACAAACCCACAGACCACAAAGCTGCAGAAACAGTGAAAGTCTCTCCTGAGAAGACTTCATTAGCTGCTGCAGACAGAGGCAAGGTTTGTGTACGGCGAGGGGGGAAGGTGGAGAGCAACTTCACCGTCTCAGTGAATAAACGCAGGAAATAAGGCAAGCAGATGAGCAGCAGTGATTAAGAGTAAAGCTGTATGCTACCTTGGCACTGCCACTCTTCCAAGCAGTGTGTATTTCTGGAAGCAAAGTGCACATGAAACAACACCCTCCATACAAAGCAAACAGGTGTTGCTTTTCTTCCTCTCAGAGTTCCTGCTTTCTTAGTTTCTTCTACCACCTTTGCTGCTTTCATTTCATCCCTTCTGCTCAGGTAGCCTTCCTAGATACCATCCTTTCCGCACTCAGCTGTCAGGGCAGAATGCAACCTACCTAATACTAGGCATCTCAGGTATTCATGGCAGAAAGGTACTCTTCTAAGGCTCCCTGTGTAATCAGTGATAAATAGACTGGCAGCACCAAAGAAGTTCAGAGAGATTAAGTTCAGCTCACTTCAGGTGATGAACTGAAGCTTCTTTTTCTGCACTAACTATACAGGAAGCTTAGTTTCCCTTGTCAGATGTCCCAAAAATCACAAGTGTAGATACCCCCCATTGTGCACATAGCTGTGGATTCTTATTTCCAGTTGACTCACATTCCTCTCAATTAACACATTCCCACATTTAGCAGATTGAGATGAACTATGGCTTGAGCTGCAAAAGCATGAAGGAAAGAAAAGAACAAAAAAGGACTGAGCAAGAGCAGGCTTTAAAGTGCTAATAAGCACTTTTTTGACTCTTTAATTTAGCTTTATTGGGCAATATTTAAGAGACTTTCAGACCATCTCCAGCTCTCAGGTGTGAAGAGGCAGCTTTTTATATGAAAAGACATTGGCACACAAGATATTATCAAATTTATTTTAGAAATTAAACTGATGTTGGAGTCACTCTAGCTTTGAGAGTACTCTAGTCCCTAGACTCAAATAGGGGCCATCATCTTACAAGTGTTCTGGTATAAGTTCATTCTTCCTGCCCTTCAATCACTAGTGTTTTCCACTCTAAGCCCCAACCAAAGAATTCAAACTGGATCTGTTCATAGCTGACAACAGCAAGGTATTTGTGCCCCCAGAGCACCTTTGCTGCTAAACAGAAGCAGCAAGTGAACAGAGGCATAGAGCAAGCAAAGCATTACAAGCAGACAGTCAGATTAACGTTAATCCATTCCAGCACACAAAGTACCCTGATGCTTTCTAGATGTCTGTGCTTTTTGTATGAGACAGTGTACAGTGGGAGCGGACATCAAAACGAGGATGAGTAACCACACAGATTTTCACTGCAGAATGTTGTCTGGGAGGGATAGGGTAACTGGAAACAACACACACAAACCTTCTCATCACATAAATGCATATTCTAATGTCTTTCTCTCAACACTGCCTACTATCCACTTTCAGGAGATATCTAGCCAGACAGGAGCACTACATCCCCTTTAGCTCAGCGGAGCATTTATTTGCATTGAAATCAATGCCACAAGCTTGGGAACTTCTTTGGTGTCTTTGCACAGGAGTAGTATTTCAGAAGAGATGGCCTGTGGGACATTCAAATGTTAATTACATTAACTGCCTATCAGCCTTCATTGTACTAAGGTACAGTGCTAGAAGATGACACAGAATAGAGCAAGAGGAAAGGGATTTTCAATTAAAGCACAAAGACAGGAAAAACAAACTCACTGGTGTCTTGCAATACAGTGAAAAATGACTGATGTACTATGAGGATATACCTGTTAGAGAGAATGCAGCATCTGCCACAAGTTAAGTATTACCAGTTAGTTTCTAGGCTTATTTGTGGAGGGTTTTTTTAAGCATTAACAAACTGATTTCTACCTTCTGGAAGAGGGATTTCATTTGAAGAATGTTTACTAATATTAGTTCACCTTCTGACCACAGACATGATATTGTACAACCCAATCCATAAAGCTACGGAATCTGTGAAGTCGAAGTTAACGATGGATCTTATACTAAAAAAAAGTTAACTCACAGCATATATATTTCTGCTTTTACTTTCACAGAAATTATAAACAGTTCTCAAGTCTGTGATGAAGGTGACAGATATCTATAGCTCTCAAGCTGCAGAAGAACCTGAGGCATATTTTCAGCTTCTTATGTTGCTTTGCGTCCTGACGTAGATCACAGAAAGACCACAGAGAATGAGGTTTCTCAAAGGTTCACATGCGGTTTGCATATTGAGCATTACTCAAGAGACTTAGAAGAGAAACACAGTGCATAGAAAGCCACACAGCTATGTTCATGGACTGAATTACTCTACAGATCTGTCTATTGTGAAAAGCAGGATTAGTTCAGGATAACTAATCCAAATTCATAGTTGTCTTAGATGAAAAGGCAGAAGCAAGCTAATAGCTAAAATACAGTAATGGACAGATGAAGGTACAAACTCAAAACAACACTCAAGTCTCAGGCAGCTGTACAGAAAGCCTTGCCAGAGATCATCTCATATTGAGCGGGGAAAAGGGCACATCAGAGACAACTGGGCTGTGTTTTCCCCATCAACTTTTCCTGGACTTCTGGAGTTCTCAAGTCATCTTAGTCCTACTCTATACAGTTGTGCATCACTGCAAAAACATTTGAAGGCTGGAGGCATCTCAGAACCGAATTCACAGCTCACTGGCAGCGTACGCAACAGAAGAGGACTAGGTCAAGACGACCTGAGCCATGGGAGGCAATCGCACCTGCAGCCCCACAGAAACTGCAGAATCTGCCTGCAATATGGTTTCCAAGGCAACCCGAGCAGCATCTTATCATAATCACTTTCATCATTAGAGCAAAAGTGAAAGGTTACCGGGCCAATTCTAGTTGCAGCACCCAATACTTTATCCAATTTTACATGTCACAGGCTCATCAAAATCTATTTTAACCGGCTTCAGGTTACAGCCGTTCCCTTGTGTTAAACTCAGCTGGAGTGACCAACAGGCTGGGAACACCCATCAGGAGGCACCTTACCTACGGGGTCTGCTTTCAAAACTTGACTGGAGAGAGGTCATTGCCCTAACTCTTATTACAAGAGCTATCACATGCTCAGATAAATCTTCTGTCATGGGAGGACAACGTTTATCCACCATCCTAACTAATTTTCATCCCGATGAAACTTCAAATGCTCTAACAATTGTGCATTAGCAGTTTTTGGCTGACGTACGGAAATTAACTTGAAGACCGGTGACCTTGAATTATCCCAGGAAGCCAAGCTTTGAAGAATGGGATGGTTCATGTGATTTTTTGGGAAAACCAAAGTGTAACGTTCAGCTGTCAAGTCCTAGAAACCAATCAAAAGCAGGCTATCAACTAATTCTTAGCTTCACCTATAGCCTCAGCCCTGCCCCAGTGTAACAAGGCCACAGTCAACTTCGGCAACTCCAGCAGAGCTATCCAAAGCTGCACTGTTATTAGTATTGTAGTATGTCACACTCTGAATAGGCGTGGGCTATGTAAAAGTCTGTAATATCAAACTCGTGCTTTGAATATATGTACGTGTTCAGTCTCTGGTGTGAATCTATTATCTTGAAATAGCAATGAAATCACTCAAAAACTGTGATTCTGGAGTTGTAACATTCAGCCCTTAAGCCATGCTGAGTCTGGACCTCCCCTGAGGTGCGGGACTCAAAGCAACTGGATTGGATTGCATTTAAACAGATGAAATCTGGTGGCAAAGTCAGGACTGACAAACATCATCCGTGTTCATGCAAGGAAAAATACTGTGTTTGTTGAGATGCACACAACTGAATAGACACCTATTAAAACAAAGTGAGGTGAGACAAGCATTTCACATAGGTAGGCAGCTATCATAAACCGGTGAACTTTCATCTGCAGGTCTCCTGATGAGCAACAGGAATGTCAACAAATTGACATCTGTGTCAATTTTTGAAGCGTCCTGCAAAGTTCCTCGGCAAACACTGTTTTTCTTCTTTATCTGAGCTTCCACTGAACTGAAATTAAAGCTTTCTTTGTTCCACTATACCATTAACATGTCTCTGTCCATCCCACATTACTCAATTACTACAAAATCTAAAGGAGAAGTTCACACGCGCAAACAAGGTCATAAGCACTTCAGCAGCAATGAAGTGGATCCATTTTTTAAACATATTTACTAATTTTCAAAAAAGACATTAAAATGTACATCTGTCTACTACCAGATGCCAAGAAACATCCATGACTTGGCCCTCAAAATACTTAGTAGTGTCCTACTCACAATGTGACTTAGGACAAAGAGAAATTTATTAAAAAAACCCCACAACAAAACAACAACCAAGCCAAACCAACAAGCCAACCAACCAACCAACCAAAACAAACCACACAACCTAAAACAAAACAGTGGGCAGAAATATTCAACTTAAAAGAAAAATTGAAGTAAAGCAGTAGGAGGAGGTAAACACAACACTGAGCTGTGTGCTCCTTGGATCCAGAGTCGGACATGCTAACACTGCTGAATTTTGCAGTGGTACTAACTTCCATTACAAAAGGGTCTTTGATATCTCTTCAGAAGCACAGGAAGAAAAGGGGGGGGGGGGGGGAGACAACGAGAGAAACACAAAACAAAACAGATAAAAA
>WTSP01012517.1:0-29831 GCA_025331215.1 Actenoides lindsayi | reverse complement strand
GGATGTTAGAAACAAGTTCTTCACCATGACTGTGGTGGAACGCTGAACAGGTTGCCCAGGGAGGTAGTTGAGGCCCCGTCCCTGGAGATATTCAAGGTGAGGCTTGACGAGGCTCTGAGTAACCTGATCTAGTTGAGGATATCCCTGCTCACTGCAGGCGGGTCGGACTAGATGACCTTTAGAGGTCCCTTCTGGCCCAAACCATTCTATGATTCTAAATCCTCACAAAAGACAATTTTATGAAACTCATCCCTCTTGAACAAAGTATAACCGGTAATAAATTATACATGAAGAACATGACCAAAAAAAAAAGGGAAAGGGAGATGAATGGCTTTAAAAGAATAATGGTGAATTGCAAAGAGTGCAGAAAGCTGAAAGAAATCCTGACAACTCTATAATCAGAAGTGCTAAAGACTGTAAATACGTCAGGAAGGACTTAAGAGATACCAGTGATCAGGTTGTCAGTGAAGGCGCTTGATGGGCACGAGTGTTCGGTGCAGCCTTCAGCTCTGCAAAGGCACTGGCAGCTCCATTCACCTTTGCTGCAGATAATGAGATGCTTCCAATGCCAAACAGTTGTGGGGGTGGCGGGGGGTACCTGCCAGAGAGGATCAGAAGATACCAGCATAGCTCATGTCGCTTAACGTTATAAAGAATGGGATTTTTTTCAGACAAACTTGGTCTTGTTTTTGGATTAAGTTCACCAAAAATAATTATTATAAGTTTCAAAGGCTGTGTAGACTGCCTGTCATCAAAAATATCTCTATGCAAAGTCTTTGTAAATGGATTAACTTCATTAAAGATTAAATTACAAACTTTCATCTATAAATTCTGAATCATCCCTCATGTACTTGAAGGACTGGGCATAAACCAATGATTAAATGCTGGCTATTAAATGCAACCCCTGGCTCAGGAAGTTCCTGAGAAACCTCCGTTTTCTTCCTAAGGCAGCATCAGTGTCCCCAGCCAGCCCTCTGAAGCCTCTGCAACCACAAACTTGTTCTTAGCCACTCTCCTGTTTCCTATTTGCCGTTTGATGGTTTCTAAATGAATTGATCAGAGCTTGGTGTTTCAGTGAGGCTCTGACATCAATTTAGAAGATGGCATTGTAACACTGTCAGGTTTTTTCCATACTATTTCCTTATACTGCATGCAATCCAAAGTTTTATTGGATTTTTAATTAGCTCCCCCCCCCGCCCCCCACCCCATTCTTTGAGTATAGAGGTTTGATTGAACATTCACTGGCAGTGCGGCCTTTCCCTGATGGTTAAAGTCAAGCAGATACAAGAAGATCATTCTCCACTCCCAGCCTTTCTGACACAGAGGCAATACTGGCTGCCAAGAGGAGATCTTTGCCAGCAGCCCCAACCTGTGCAAAGAAGCACAGCTTCCCTCTGCAGCAAGCAGTTCGAAGTCAAACTTTTGCCTGCAACCATTCCTATTAATGGCTGTGTTTGGGTTTATCCCCGTGCTTTGAGATAAGCACTAATGCAGCCCAGTTGGGAGCGCACTTACTCCAGCTGGCTTTTTTTTTTACAGCCTGCAGGAAGAGAGATGCTCTGACATCCCAATTTAAATGGGAGCCCAAGGTGAGGTGAGGAGAATCCAGATTTTTCTATGCAGAGTGTGCCCTGGAGCACAAACGCTTTTATTTCTTCAAAACATCCATTGAATACTTTTTTCTTTCTTTTTTTTTTTTAATTCTGTTGTTTCTTTTTCATGTCCTTATTAAAGTAAACAGGTTATCAATGTTAGCAGCAGCTATCAACGCCCCTTAGGTCTTACCATTTCTTTTCTGAATTGAATGCTTTGATGGGGAACTTTTATTCTGATTTGTGATTTTTTTTTGCTTATACTCATCATGATTTGTGTATTAATGACCTTAAAACACATCCGTAACACCACCACAGCCACATTTCTGTGTGTGGAATTTCTGACCAAGATATTAAGCCTAATTCACCCTCACTTTTGTATCTATTATTTTGTATCTATTAGAGTAGTCCTTTTATTTTTGCTCCCACATTTTTGTTCTTTACCAGCCCGTAATATTTCTCCCACATAGGCAAATGAATCTGAAACCTTATGAATAAAGTTCTTTCTATTTATTATTATATTTTTTTAGTAAGTTGCTGACAAACAGCTAATTGCAGCAACATTTACAAGTTTGTCAGATCAGTAAAAGGATTGAGGAACCATAGTGGTCCAAGTCCTCTTTCCTGCACTGCTGGGGAACACCAGGGATGCTGGTCTGGATTTTCTTCTAAAAGTCCATGCAGTATCTGTCTGTCTGCTGTTTAGTTACCTATTTAAGGTACTTTGTGACTTTTGCACACTTCTCTCAGGTGTTTGTTGTCATCCTTGTTCTACTGTTGCATGATCTCCCAAATAAAAAGCTAGGACTTTTTCTCCTTTAATATTCAGAAAAACGAAGGATTGCAGATCTTGTTGACTTCTTTAGATAAACCCCCTCTTTTCCTGCTGCTGTGAAGGGAAATGGGTGATTTTGTCACATAATCACAGGATGGTAGGGGTTGGAAGGAACATCTGGAGATCATCCAGTCCAAACCCCCTCCTAAAGCAGGTTCGCTTAGAGCAGGTTGCACACAACTGCATCCAGACAGGTTTGGAATGTCTCCAGAGAAGGAGACTCCACAACCTCTGTGGACATCCTGCTCCAGTGCTGCATCACTCTCACAGTAAAGAAGTTTTTCATTATTGTCATCGCTAAAAGATAAAGTGAGCCCTCTGTCCACACAACCTGCTGGTACTCAACTGACATTCATTTGTCAGATTGTCTCAGATTGTACGACCACCACTGAAAAGAGCTTTCTCATAATAATGTCACCTTGGTACACTGGTAATGTGTGAGGCAGAGTCAATTGCTTCTACTGTTGCTTGCTCTGTCACATTTGCTACATCCCAGCTCCTCCATGAGATGCAGTGCTCTTGGCCTTGTGCCTCCCTGAGAGCTGTGGTGTCCAAGGCGGAGACAGCACTGTGTCCATCCTGGAGCTGTCTGATACAGCAGGGCTGCCTGCAACTGGGGGAGGTCTGAGTTAATGCTGTGGAGAAGCAGCATTGGAGCTACCACACTGGCCTACACCGTGGTGCTGGCAGCAACCTCACTTGTCTCCCTGGGGCTGTGCCCACAGAGCTACTACTCCTGAGGCTCTGAAATCAGGCCATCAGAAATCAGCCACAGAGTCCCACTCAGGTGACAGAGATGTCAGACTAATGCTATTGCTGTTGTTTGCAGTCACATCTATAAGAAGAATCGTGACATGACCAAATCCTGGAAAGGAAAGACAGAGCAGCTTCTCAGAGTAGATGACCATGACTTCACCATGCGGCCTGCTTTTGGAGGTGAGAAAAAAATGTTTCTCTTGATTTCATGCTCATCTAATTAGAAATAGTCTAATTATCTGAATAATCATCTAATTGAAAAAAAGAAAAGAAAGCCTCTGGTCAGATGCACCATTGTAAAGAGAAAGGACTTGAGAGGTCTTAGGAGATATTTGAGGCAATTCAGAGCGGCTTCATCCTCACCTCATAAAGCTCTGTGCTCTGTACAGTTCCTACACTTCTTCCTCTTGATCAAATTGGCTTTTTTTTTTGTCTCTCGCTCCCCAGAGCTCAGGACGGACCTTCCCAGTAACTGTTTTGCTCTGTTGAGAAGATGAATAAGCTGCAGGTTTTACTGTTCAACAAGCTTTTCAGCTGATGTGATCAAATTGCAAAGTAAAGAGCTCATTAGATGGATCATATCCCATCCTTGCTAGGAGAAAATGGAGTATTTTTTCCCCAGACGAAATCCTGTCTTAAACTCTCTAAAGCAACCAAAATAGCAGGAGGGGAGGCCTCTGTTGCCTTCACTTCTGTATTCTGTTGTACCCGGCTACAGAAATGTGGTCACCTGATCTTTCTAGACTCCTTACTGCAGAGGTAAGAGAGTACCCTAATAAAAACTGTGCTGGAATACCAGTATGGAAATTCCTCTTCTGATTAGATCAGCAATCAAGCTCCTCCAGATCTAAGGACTGAGTTTTCTGCAATTTTTACCGAATGACTAATACCGCATTCTTTGTCAATCAGCCTCCTAGGATGAAGTGCAACATCTCCCTGTCCAGCAGGTCACGCAAATATTTTGTGTTTTGCACCTAGTCCATAGAACAGGGCATCTCTCACCTGACCTTTCCTGGCCTATCTGGAAAGGTGTTTCTTGCCCCACAGGGCAGATGTGTTGAGCTGACAGCACAGTGCTGTCCCCAGACTCACAATTAATGTGTCTCCATACTCCAGAGTCAAAAATGTGTTATCACCAGTGTTTTCTTTCTCCCCACTGTAATTTGCTAACAAGTTGCAGTCACAGAATCACAGAATCATTGAGGCTGGAAAAGACCTCAGAGATCATCGAGTCCAGACTATGACCTGACACCACCACATTGTCTAGACCATGGCACTAAGTGCCACATCCAGTCTTTCCTTAACCAAGTCCAGGAATGGTGACTCCACCACTTCCCTGGGCAGTCCATTCCAATGTCTGAACACCCTCTCCATGAGGAAGTGCTTCCTGATATCTAACCTAAACCTTCCCTGGCACAGCTTCAGGCCATGCTCTCTCATCCTGTCACCTGTGAGAAGAGCCTGAACCTCACCTGACTACAACCTCCCTTCAGGTAGTTGTAGAGGGTGATAGGGATCCCCCTTGAGTCTTCTCTTCTCCAGTCCAGCCTGCCCACTGGAGGTAACTATATCAATAATCAGTGGTAAACTTCATCTGCTATTTCTAGGGTTGAAGAGTTTGCCTTTAACTGTTCTGTGGGTGGAACATAGGCAAATGTCCCTGGGCTTGGGGCCAGAACATCTGCAAGGCCAGACATGCATCTGAGGCTCAAGGCTGAGGTCTGGGATCTGGCTCTGGAGGCTCTGGGCACGCCTACTCCTTTTGGAGTAGGCTGTAAAAGTGATGCCGAATGAACAGCCCTCGGGCCTCTCACCTGCTCCAGAAGGATATCTCCTTGACAGTGATACTGCTGCTTCACCGTCTGGTTAGGGAAAGGAGGATTATGGCTTATTGCTGGTATTTCCGCTTCTGCTAGGCTGCTTCTTTTAGAAGGTGAGCCTTTCAGCAGGGTGGATTTGGGAAGGAACCTGACCTCTGATAAGCAAAATACCAGGGAGCTATGAGATTGGTTTAATGCACTGACCTAAATCCTCTTGGCTTCAGGAGGTGATGGTCACTGTCACGACTGTCTAGCCAGCCACCTTCTTGTCTCAGTCTCCTGTTCGCTTATTGGTCTTGATTTTCTTTATCCTTTTTTTTTGTTAGGTTTCTGTTTTCTGTTCTTCTGTTTGCAAAGCCCTCAGTCTGTGAGGTGTTGGCTGGATGTCCTCTGTCCTCAGTCTGGCTTTGTTTTGTTGGCACACTGTTCTGTCATGGATATTGGTGATCCCACACAGCTTGCCCAGCACAGCAGTGCTTTATCATAGAACAGTTTGGGTTGGAAAGGACCTTTGAAGATCATCTAGTCCACCCCCCTGCCATAAGCAGGGATATTTTTCACTAGATCAGGTTGATTAAATTAACTCCATCCAACCTGACCTTGAACACTTCCAATGATAGGATCAACTCTTCATTGAATTTGATCAACATTTCATTGATTTTTGTCACTAAATCATATGTTGTCTTCTAAAGGGGGATAGGAGGTTGCATGATATCATGTTCTCTTGAGTGAGTTCACTAAAGTGTGCATATATCCCTAAATACCCAGTATGTCCTGTCATGTTATAAACTCAGAGGATATCTCCCTACTTCCCATGCTGTAGACACCCTGTTATTCTCTTTCCTCCCCAACACCTTTAAAGAGATCAATGTGGAAAGCTCCTGTGGTCACTTCTGAAGCAGTAGCTTTTTCTTGGCTTTATTCTTCTCCCACATTCAGATAGGAACCACTATCATATAACAATCTGGTTGCAAATACGTTTTCCTCTGACCGTTTTCACTCCTTACTGCAAGGCTGGTGCCTGTGATGGCATCATGTGGTCATGATAAAGTTAGGTAGATGGTTGGACTTGACGATCTTTGAGGTCTCTTCCAACCCTAATGATTCTGTGATTCTGTGTAATTTTTCCTTTTCTCTTAGAGAAATAACCCCAATCCTATCAGGTGATGAGCATGCTCATTCTAGCAGCTCTTCTGAAGCAAACAAGAGGGGAGAAGCAAAGTGGAGATGCAGGCGCAGATTCGAAAGCACACAACTGGTAGCCCCTGGGACGTGCGCAGCCTGCACCGTAGGCAGTTGTAGGCACTGAGTGGACAGGACCATGCACAGCTTGTAAATTATGGCAGTGGCAAGAAGGAGAATCCCAAATGCTTGTCTTTAAGAGTGACAGGAGTCACTACTAAACTAGTCTCACTGAGGGGGGCCATCTATGCTGTATTTTGTTGTAGTAAAATGTGAAGGAATAGAGGAAGAGGAGAAAAACAGCCAGCTCAGAGAGAGACTGCAGCTATGGGATTCTTATTTGTCTTGGGGGCTCCAGGTTGAATAGTAATATTTTTAACAGTAAACATTTTTCCCAGCCTGTGAAGTCAGTGACAAATTCTGCGCATGCCAAAGGGAAGGGATTGTGCTTTCCCTTCAACAGGCAAAAGTCAGTGTTGGTGTCAGAGGGAATCTTTCTGTCTTCTAGGTAGCAGAGAAAAGCCTCAAAGTAAATGCCTCTAAAACCTTAGAAACTCATATTGTTAAAATTCAGGGTGCTGTGTTTGGTTTTCAGATTTGTTTGGTTGTTTTGTTTTTTAATCCAACTTCAGTTTTGGGGGCTCGGCTGATGATTTCTGAATGCCTGATGTGGACAGACTGGAAGCACTCTTCTCGCTGCAGCTGTTACCACTCTGGCCAAAAGACTTTCTGGCTCCTATGTCTGATGGAGTGGAATGATAGGGATTCTCTGGGAATATTTTTGGATTCCTTCCCTGGGCTTGGTTGGAGATATCTGGGTAGTCACTGTGATTTTGATTTTTTGATATTTTTTTTTTTTTTTTTCCTATCTGGATGCATATCAGGGCATGATGCCTGTGCTTTTTAGGGCAGCTGAGGTTTTTCGTTCTGTTGTGCTGATGGTTTAGGTTTTGATGTCCAGTGTCACCACCTCACTGTATTTCTGTAAACAGGCACCAATTTTTTACTATTTTCATCTGTGTCACAGAGCTCAGAAGGAATGCCTTTGTGCACAGTTCCCACCAAGTAGATGGACACACATAGTTACACAGTTACTCTTCCAGTGCTAATGTAACTGCATTTTAATCTCCCTCTTGTCTTGTTTTCTCATGTTACCTCCCATCACAGCATCAGGGTACTCCTAGAGACTAAAAACTTGAAGTAACGTTTATAAAGTTGAGAAATATCCTAACAGCCTTCAGTGAGAAGGTGACTTTATAAATAAAGGAGAAACGTGGTGTTTCTTTAATTTCTGCTCAAAGCCTCCTTATCTTGCAGAGCAAAGTTGTGCTGAAGTTGCATGTGATAGGGAACAAAATACAGCAACAGCTTTGCTGAGGCTCCAGCCTTGAAAAGCATTAACTCACGCACACAGAGACAGCTCGGGTGCTACAGGTTCTTACACAGCTGCAGAATTACACAGTGTGCTTTCAGTGACAGATGATAAACTTGATGGGAGGAAAAAAAAAAAAAGTATAAAGGAAAGGAAACAAAAGTCTGGTAAGTGGGCGATCCTTTTATTTTCTTCTGTGAAGTTATTCATCAGGCAGTCACAGTGATTTGCTATGCACTGTGAGTCCTTCCAGTTTTATGCTGCAGCAACGCCAGTCAAACCGATGTGCTTTGACCTGTGCAGGATAAAAAGGCTTTTGTACCGTGGAAGCGCATTAGAGGAGCTTGTGGGACGCATGTGACTTCAACTGGTCTCTGCCCTAAGACCCTCCCTGCTCTCTGAGAGAAGATCAAGGACCATGGTCTAATGGGGAGTCTGGCCCCATGGCATTGCACTGGGTCTGTGATGTTATGGCGCACTTGGGAAAGTCAACTTTTCTGGAAAACATAAAAAATACTATAAGGAAACTGTGAGTTATGCTGGACTATAAAGAAGCCAAATATGTAAAAGTGATGGTTCCCAAGCTTGGTGGAATAATGGGCAGCTGTTAACCTTCAACATTTTTGCTAGAGCAGTCTACAACTTCACCACTGAACTTTAAGCTAAAAGGGGATGTGGTCTGTAGCTGTTTTGTTGTGGCCACAGCGGCTCTTGCTGGTCTGCAGAGGATAGTTAGCCAGCTGACAGCCCAACTGGACAGAGGGGGCTGGGGTTATGCAACGTGAAACATAAGAAAAACTGATTCAAGAAGGAAGAAGTGTTTTTCAAGAAAAAGTACCTTTGTAAAGAGCAAGTGAGCAAGCAAATGTTGTGTAAGTTGTGTTATTAACAGCCCAATAAGCACAGTTGTCTTGCCTGCTCTCAGCCCATTAGAGACAAGCTATTGGGTACCGTGGTAATGACAAAGATTTTTGCTTTGCTGATGTTCAAAGTAGCCTCCATGAGCTAAAATAGACTGTGTTTGTTATGACCCTTAGGGAGTTATCTCCATGTCAGTGACCTTGTTCTAGCTAGCAGATGTTCAGGTATTATTTACAAATATTAATATTTAAAGATTATGTAAATGTTTGGTTTGCTGCCTTCCTTAAACATCCATTTTAAACATTTCATCTATTACATCTCATATTTTACAGGGAGCCTGTGAATAAGCAGCTTTAGCTGATACTTAAAATAGCTGTATTTTCTTTGCTGAGGAACAGCCTAATGCTGTACTTTTATTCTATTTCTTCATAGCCTAATAGCCTAACGTCAGCTGGTCCTTGCTGCCCTTTCTGGGCAGTATTTTTGTCAGGATGGATGAATGGTGGAGTGAACGAAACAGAAGTAGTTCACTAAGAGTTAGTGAACAAGGGCTGGAATAAAACTTGCTGCTCTCTTGATGACCAGCTGTCAGTGAGATGCAGAGAAGGGAAGCTCTCTGCAGTCATGGGGCAGCTGATGAGAGTATTCTGGTGGTGGCTGCCTGGAAAAAAAGCAAAATATATGACAGCAAAGGAGTCTCAAACCTGTTTGTTTCACATGTAGATATTTTTATCACAGGGGCTACACCTGCCTCACTCCTTCTAAGATAGATGAGGGGACAGAGAAACTGTCTCAGAAAAAAAAAAAAAAAAAAAAAAGAGCCTTTGAAATCACTGCCAAGAAGAAAAATTAAAGACATGTCTCAAAGCTTTAGTCTCTGAGCTGGAGTGGAAAACTGACACCAGGCATTTTCATGGCAGCACGCTATTCCCTATCTTCCAAAGCCTGCTGCAATGTTAAAAAATAAAAAAACATGTTTGTATCTGTTTCTAGCTGGGAACTGAATGGTCCTTTGCAGCTTTCATTCTGCTCCTCAGGGGGTGGTTTTTGGTGCCAAGACACCCTGGGACTCAACAGGCTTTAATGTTGGGTGCCTTCTGAAGTCATTCCTGAATGGGACTTGCGGAAAACTCCTGGGTTCTCTGGAAGGGTTAGCCGCAGACCAGATGTCCCATGCAACCTGGGACAGAGTTCAGTATTCAAACTGGAGTTTTTTCAAGGTGAAACAGGCCACAAAGTCTTCTCAGTGTCAGAACCCACTCAAAATGGAGACTTGTTGGGATCATCTATTCTCCTTGTAGGATACTAAATGCAGATGCAAAGTGGGTCTTCTCTAAAGGTATCCTGTACAGCATCTTTTCTATATGCAGCACCTAAGTTGAATGTGTAGTGGCTTTCACTGAAGAGCAGGTCACAAAACAGAGCAGCTCACTGCAGAAGAAAGAGAAATGAGGGAGCACTCTCACTGCCAACCTCTGAATTTGGCAGTTTGAATAAAGACATATAAAGTCACAAACACCTTGACAGGCTGGTCCCTGAGTATCCTTTTAATACCTAAAACTGATTTGAGGCAAGGGCACTGACATGCAGGAATATGCAGAAATAAGATGTTGCTGGTGCAGTTTCAGAGGGCATTACCTTTGCAATAAGAAGGTGCAAGGCTGCTCTACCATGTCACATGTAAACCCCATACAGAAAATGTGGGTCTAATGCATACTGCCCAATACAAGAAAGAAAGCAGAAGTGCTCTCATCAGCCTTGGATTGTGCTTCAAGTCACTTAAAGCCTCGCTTAACACGCCAATATAAATATTTCCCTCAAAAGGAAAATCTCCTATTTTCCATTTCCAATTTTTATATCATCAAATTCTCTAATGATTGTGTGAATGTCTCAGGCTTGTTTGGAAGTTGCCACAGTGATGTGTCTGAGATGCAAGGAGAGCAGTTTATAGATGTGTTTGTTTCTATGTTATAAGTGGAAGACTGTGACTTTTAAGAAGTCTTTTAAGAGTCCAGGGTTAGCTTTCTAGTCGTATCAGTCCCGCTGAATTAAAGTTTCAGTTCTGCAAGATATTGCTGTGGACAGTGACAGAGATAATTGATGTTGACACGTTTGCTGTTTCTGGAAGAAATGCTTCAGTTGAAGGTTATGCAATTTCTCTCCAGACCTTGATCTATAAATACTTGAGCTCATGGTTAATTTGAATAATTCCATGAATTCGGCTGACATTTTTCAGAGACCCTAAAGTATGAGCTGAAAAGCTGCGCTGGGTTGTGGTCTTTGAGCTATGCAGCACAGCTTGCTCTTCTCAGACAATTCCACAGCTTTCACATGGATCTGTTTAGCTTCCCATCCAGCAATGTACATCCTAGAGACGAGTCTGAGATGTGAGATTTCTCCAGTGTTACAGTATTCAGGTCTTTTCCTGCTTGTAATTCTCCAGCCTGATCCTTCTGTTTTTCCTCTCTCTGAAGACAAAATGAATACTGATAAAATGTTGTTTGTGACAATGAAAAGATGGTCAGTCAGGTTTTTTTCTTATTTTTAATGCTATAATCTAAGTTACTTTTCACCTGTTTACCTGCTCATTGTGTCAGGTACCATCTCAGCTGTTCTTTGCCCTTCCCAATCACACCTTCCTCATCCTCTGCTCCCTCTCAATAAAGAGGGGTTTTTTCTGTTTGTTCATCCCTGTTGGTGTTTGATGGGGAATTTGGCAAAGCATCTGAAGCTTCAGTGGTTCAACAGTTTAGTTTCTAGAGGAATGGGGTTAAAAAGCTATCAGTTCCCAACTGACTCGAAGGATTAGTGAGACCAAAGATCTCTTAACATCTTTCTGTGACTGATCAGCAGATATTTCATTCAATGGTATGTGCTATAGCCAAGATAACCTTCTGGGAAACCCAGGGTTTGTTTCTGTGGTTTAAAGAGGGCATTTCTTTATAGAGCTTCCGTTTTGCTTCAGGTGCTGCATGAGTTTACAGTGTTGCTCACATCAAGTGCCTCTGCAAAACCACATCTTAGGAGAAACATTGAAGAGTGATGGGCCAAGGGAATATGCAGTTATCATTATCAGTTATGCTCATCGCCTAGAGCAGGATTTGGTTATCGTTTGATTCCTGCTACTAGCTCCCAGGCAGCAACATTTGGGCTGGCTCCACTGGATCTTCACCTACTCTTCCTCAGCCCAAACTCTTGTCCAAGCCTTCTCCAAAAGGTCTTAGTGTCTCAATATGCTCTCATTCATTTCCATTCATGTGTTTTCCCATCACCTCAGCCCCAAGTGCTTCATGAAGAGCAGGGAGAAGGGAAAAGCAGCAATTGCTCCTGCTGATTGTAGTAGGGTTTTTGCCCAAGAAAGGTGGGGTACATTTTTCCACTGATAAGTAAGTTTTACTTCATACTGTCTTTATTCAGAACTTCAAATTTGAGTCCAGAGTTCAAATCATTTCTCCCTCTCTCTTTTACCACTGTTTTATCATCCCTCAAATTCATGATTAACTACAGAAAAGAAAAAAAGTAAAAGCAGTTTCACTGGTGTGCAAGACACCTAACCCAACCTCAGGCCTCTTCTCTCAAGGACTTTCCAGACTGTCCAGCTTGAGAGTGGTCACCTGTTATTTGGGTTTAGTAAAGCTTCATGGAATTTCCAGACTGAATCTTAGAATTCGGCCTTGTAAAGAGGTATCTTCTGGTTATCTGGAAGCCAGAGAGAGTTTGGTGTGGAAACATGAAAAAAAAAGAATGTTGACATTATATTTTATCTTGAAAAGCCGATAGGGAAGGAATGGGAAAAGGGGACAAATGCCAACTTGGCAGTGTTCTTCTGTTTGTGGTTTTTGGGTTTTTTTGTGTTTGGCTTTCAGTTGTTATTCTTTTAATCTGTGATTAGTGTTCAGTCAAGCATGGAAATCACAGCAGCAAATAGACTTTGGATGGGTGTTGATTTCCTGAATAAAGGCTAAATTAAGCGTTCATACACAGAGACTGTCTCTTGAAGTCTGGAGGTTGGGGAGGGCTGCCCAGCATGTCCTGGGCATGCAGCCCCTCAGCACCTGGGATACCCAGTGGGAAGTAGCACAGACAGCCACTCCCTTCCTCTTCTGGTGCAACCTGATTGTGCTGTGAAGCCATCCCGACAGAGACCATCTTCTCTGTTAGCACTGTGCCTACCACAACATGACTGTTTGGGCTGTCAGCACTGTGGGTACTACCACAATGTCAACAGCAGTGTGACAACAAATTATATTAATTACAAATGGTTTCTAGAGCAAGAAACAGAGGCAGGACTGATGGTAGCCTTGTGTCTGCACTGACATGGGGTCTCCAGGACTACGGAGCCTTTCTGAAGTATCTTACTGTGATCATTGAGCCTTGCTTTCGCAGAGGCCCAAGTTATGTATCAAAAATATGTCTACACTGAAGAGCTATAGGGTGTTTAAAGACCTTAAGGGAGTAGATAAGTATTTGAATAATTTCCCATGCTCTCCTTGATCATCATGCATAACCTCATATGATCAAAGGAAGGTTAACTGGATACCAACAGGGCACTGCCTATCAACAAGCTTGTGTTGATTCCCTGTTGATTATGTTGCACATCAAAATGTGCATTACCACCATAGATAAAGTGCTGTTAGCTACACAGTCAGCCTTGTTTTTTAAAAAAAGAAAAAAGCCCCAAACTTATTTTACTGAGCAGGACGAATGTAATATAGAAATTCTTTCTCTTGGTGCTGTTTTAAATTTTTATTTTCTCAATGCCCTAAATAATCATAGAGAGTAGAAAGAAGTGTGGCTGGTACCAAAGTGATTTCAGACTGAAAATGATTTCATTAAGATACTGTGTGAGGCACAGGCAGGGTTTGTAGAGAGATGTAGCATGACTTATTAGGTCAACTGAAAGAACCAGAAGTATCAAGCCATCTCCTTAAACCCATCATTCTATAAGCTAATTTGCTTGTTAGACCTTCTCATACTCCATAACTACTCAACTGAAGAGGTTGATGGGAAGTAGAATTCTGCAAAGACATTGACACAATATTTCCACTTAATGAAGCCACAATTTCCTCTGTCCAAACCAAAATATGATGCATTTTTGGGGTGACAGAAGGGCTGTGTGCTGGTCCTTGTCTGCAGGTTGCTGTATTTTGTGTTAGGAATGACACATCACAGAATCATAGAATCACAGAGTGTTGGGGATAGGATGGGACCTTGAAAGATCATCTAGTCCAAACCCCTGCCAGAGCAGGATAGCCTAGATTAGGTCATATAGGAACATGTTGAGGTGGGTTTTGAATGTCTCCAGAGAAGGAGACTCCACAACCTCCCTGGGCAGGCTGTTCCAGTGCTCTGTCACCCTCACTGTGAAAAAGTTTCTCCTTATGTTTACATAGAACCTCCTATGTTCCAGCTTGCACCCGTTGCCCCTTGTCCTATCACTGCACGTAACTGAGAAGAGCCATCTGCCAGGCACATAAGCAAAGTTTCTTCTCAGCTCAAGGAGACAGTCAAAAGAAAGGATACATGACAAGGGTGACAAGGAAAAAATATCTGTGATTTTGCCATGGATTTGCTTCTCTTTCATGAATTACAATGGTCTGAGAATGTACCCACTAGCTGATGAATGGTCACATCCTGTGGCCAGATCAGTAGAGTCTGAGTACTTTTCCTGACCTGGCAGGCAAGGTCTGACTTGTGAGGAGGTGAGCTGGTGCCATCAAAGGCAGAGGGCTCTCTGAACTGTTGTCCTCCTCCACATCTCTCTTCTCTGGCTGTAGTGGCCAACTCAGCCACCTGACAGGTCTTGCCCTGCGCTGATGCATAGAATTGTAGAATCATAGAATGGTTTGGGTTGGAAAGGACCTTAAAGATCATTTAATTCCAACCCCCCTGCCATGGGCAGGAACACCTTCCACTAGACCAGGTTATGCAAGACCCCATCCAACCTAATCATGAACACAGTGATGGAGCATCCACAACTACCCTGGGCAACCTATTGCTGTGTCTCACCACCCTCATAGTGAAGAACCTCTTCCTAATTTCTTATCTAAAACTACCCTCTTCCAGTTTGAAGCCATTACCCCTCACCCTATCACCATAAGCTCTTGTAAAAAGTCCCTCCTCAGCTTTCTTGTAGGGCCCCTTCAGAGAGTGGAAGGCTTCTGTAAGGTGTCCCCAGAGTCTTCTCTTCTCCAGGCAAAACAACCCAAATTCTCTCAGCTTGACCTTATAGGAGAGGTGTTCCAGCCCTCTGATCATATTCATGGCCCTCCTCTGGACTCAAGTCCAGATTTGGAAGTCACTGATTTGGAAGAGAATATTTCAATTGC
Organism: Actenoides lindsayi; assembly: GCA_025331215.1. NCBI lineage: Eukaryota > Metazoa > Chordata > Aves > Coraciiformes > Alcedinidae > Actenoides > Actenoides lindsayi. Next base: position 15,084 of record WTSP01012517.1, on the reverse strand, counting down.
TGCTACTGTTGTTGGTTTTGGCTGAGTTTATTTTCTGTGGGTCAGTAAGCTCAACAGTTTTATGGAAGGTCCCACCACAAGCTCAGTCTACTCCTTTATGCAACTTCACTCTTTGCTGAAAATCATTCCCTTGTGTAATTTGGGGAGGGGACTGAGGACTGTTCTCACCTGCCGAATGAGCACATCTGTGTTGTGAAACCCTTTGTGCAAGAGGAAAAAAGTCTTCAGCAGTTCCCAGCCTCGCTGCTGGATGTGGTTGTGACATCTTGTCTGCGTTTCATCAGCAGCTGCAGACTGGGGCTGTGTGGGTTGTCCCAATTTTGGGGACAGGTAGAAGGGAAACTGAACATCAATAAGGTGAGAATTTCCTTGGCCTCCAGTGTTCCTTATAATACGTAAGCAACTGAAAAGGAACAAGATGGGCTCATGTCATTGCAGGGAAAAATTTTACCAGTGTCTCTGGGCTCCTGAGAAACATGCCAGTGCTGATTAACTGGAATTTCTCCCCAAGTAAATCTTCCTGCAAACACCCTTCAGCTTGGACAGACACCACCAAGACACGAATAGAGTGAGCAAATGCTTGCTGGCATGTTTTTTAAGCACGAAGTACACAGCTCTGTGTCTGAATGTGACATGTAGTGTTTGCAAGCGTCTAGGAGTCATCCAAAAGTGCCTCGTTAGCCGTTTTTCAGCTTCGTTTCTTGGGGCAATAGTCACTTAAATTGGAATTGGTGGTGCCAAGGAGCCTAGTCCTGCTCCACTGGTCTAGCTTCAGGGTGCCTGTACCCAGCATAGCTGCTGACAGACTGCGCAGGCACAATAGTCTGGAGCCATTCATGTGGAAGGGGGACAATGTCCCCATCAGCACGTTCTACTGTAATTGGGTGAGGCTGGCTTATCAAAGCCCTAGCAAAATCTGTATCAGGGCCAGTCACAGTAGTCACCTTGTCTCATGGACTTTGCAGTTGTTCTTTCCCCACCGAAGCCAGGTTGGTGCTTCTTTCTCCTCTAGCAAAGGGAAACGTAAGGTTGTGTTCAAAAGCCCTGAGGACGTGTGGAGTCCAGTCAAAAGACCTAGAGACGTGAGTGCCACTGCAGGTACAGAGGCAGGCAGATGGCAGCTTGCAAAAGTGCTCTTCATTCTCAAAACAGCAATTCTTCTGTCTTGTTAGGACATGTGACATATTCAGAGATTGGATGTGGTCTTGAGGAAGATGCTACTGTAGCTAAATACGAGCGTGCAGCAGGCCCGACTGTGCATGGTACTGTGCAAATATGGGTCTGGATCTACAAAGGGATTTCTGTGCCTCTTAAATACCACCCAACTGCTAATCAGGTTCAAAATATAGGTGCTAAAAGTCTTTTCAAACCTTCATGGAGGCCACTATGGTCCTTGGAAAACGTATTTCTGCTGGGCAAGTCCCTGGCATGTCTGCAGAGCTGCTACTTTCTTCACCGTAGTGTGTCTACCTGACGGTGTCTAGGCTGAAGATGTTCTCTAGATACATGCATTGGCATGAACCCTCTGAGACCCACTGCCACACACTCAGAGTTCAAGTTCCACTTGGACTATTTCTCAGCACTTCCTGCTGACCTGCCTTGGTGGATCATGCTTGGTGTGCATATCTCCTTAGGATATAGGATATAGGAAAAAGCTGTGTGAGGACACACTACAGGGAATTTGAGTAACCCAGGGAGGTCCTGGTCATTAATGAGATGCAGTCTAAAGTGAAATTTTCATACAGGGTTTCTAGTAATAAAGGAGTATGCATTTATTATGGGATGTTTTCCACTTATTTGCTCTTTGTGAATTCTCTGGTTGCTACTTTTGAAACTACGGTGGAAAACTATTGACACCATCAATGAGTCATATGAAGGAAAATGGTAATGGGCTCTTGAGAGCTTGATGTAGTTTGTTGTATTGATAAGAAATGAGAAACTCACAAGGAAGAGCTCATTGCTTGCAGTTTCTTCTTCTCAGTCCCCTGTTCTTGGGGACAAATTTGCTCATAAAGGCCTAAAATTTATATTAAGATGGCTTAGCTTTTAAAAACATATACAAATGTTTCATGCAAACTCTGGATTAGCAAAGCGGTGTCAACATTACAACACATGCCATGGGGAAGATAATTCAGTGTTTCAAAGGGGACCCTACATGGTTATTTACTGACTCTTCCCTCAGCCCACTTGTGAAAAATTATGGACAGAAAAGTATAACAGAAGCTCAGAAATGTTTTGCATGCTACCTTAGAATGACAATTAAATGCAGATGATATAAAAAGCAGTTATTTATATATACAAATCTCATTCTCCTGCAGGCCCTGCAATTCCTGTTGGGGTGGATGTGCAAGTTGAGAGCTTGGACAGTATTTCTGAGGTTGACATGGTATGTAATCCTCTTTTAAGCCTCAGTTATTCCTAGTCATGAAAAGTTGCTCCCACTTGAAATCTATGGATTTCAAATGAGTGGACAGGTGAAAGTAACGGCAGCATTTGGCAAATTCTAAGCGGCTGATACTCAGAACTTGATAAAAAGTCTTAATAAAACCAGATGATCAAAGGCTTATCTCTGTATCTTCAGATAAATACTAAAAGTGCAAGGGGAAAAGCGACTTTAAATGGGAGAATAATCAGTGCTATGAAGGATCTATCACAAACCAAAATATAAACAGGTGTTAGCAAAAGGAGTGGTCTGGTTTGTTGGGGTTTTTTTAGCTATAGGAAATGGAGTAAAAACGCTGGAAAGAGAAGTGGAAAGGGAAACATAAAGGAGAAGAGGAAGCTTTCTGATTCACTTCTCCTTCTGTCTTTTCCTCCCTGTTTTGGGGCACCTTCTTTGGTTTAGGCAAAACATGAAAACTTAAAGGAAGAGCTTTAGACTGATGAGATTTTATTGTGGTACAATCACATCTTCATTAAAAGAAGGAGGCTTGCCTGCCTGGATATTGAAAGAGAGGGTTTGGGAGGATGTGTGCAATTAAGTGCATAGGATGGAGCTTTCAGCGCAGGAAATGTCTGTCAGGAGTCTTGGGGCTCTACTATGTCAAAATAATGTTGTAGCAGTGAAAAGACCTAGTTAGTGCATAGAAATAACATGCAATGCTTTCTGTCAGGAGCATCTGATTTCAACAAAAGTCTTGTCCATCAGAAAGCTTTGAGGGCAGCTCTCTCCCTTTGCTGTAGATAGCTCTGCAGTCCTATTTTCCCATCATGGGATAAGCACTTTCCACAGCAGTTGCTGGTTTGTATTTGAGATGGTAGAAAGGTCTCCCAGGTCAGGCTGGGGTTATGTTGGTTTGTTTTTCCAGCAGTTTATCCCAGCATGGATGTTCACAGAGAGATGAACTGTTGTCTGCATGACCAGAGTAGCTGAGTTGGCTGTGACTGCACCAGGGTGCCCTCCCCAGCTCCCCAGTGAAGGCAGGGTACATCTGCAGACAGGGCCAAACTGCAGGCAGGACTTTTCACACTGCTCTGAAGGGTTAGTGTCCTTGGCAACTGAATACCCTCAGTCAGAATGCCTTTGCCTACCACTGCTTCAACAGGCATCTGGTGCCCCAAAGAAGCATCAGACTGAAGCTGGTTGCTGCTGTGTGCACTGGTGGAGGATACTGTTGAGGCTGCCCGGACAAGCATGAAATGTGTTGCCAAAAGCAAGGTGCTTGTGTATGCTCATTTGCTGTGCCTTCAGCAGGTGCTATCATTCTCTCAGTTCATCGTAAAACTTGTTTCCTAAGAGATTTTCCTACTCATGAGAGGTGAAATAAACCCCTTGTCTCGGTTTTTAACTAGTGCGTGTGCTGGTGAGAGAGGAGAGGGGTCCTGCCTGGTGGAGTGGGGAAAGGGCCACACCACTTCCCAGTCGTGGCTCTTACCACGCTGTCCCCACAGGCAGCCTCTGTGCCCTTCCTACGGTGGCTGTAAACCACACTGGGGGGGGCTGGCTGACACTGCATCGGTCCCTGTCTCCCTGAGCTCCCACGATGGAGCTGCCTCAGGCTGCCTGGCCCTCCTCTTGCATCATGGCTGGAGGGCTGCCCAAGGCTGGTGACCCTGAATAGCCAGGCTCATTTTTACCCCATTTTTTTCCTTCCGGTGTAAATGGTACTGACTCCTAAGAAAACATCAGTTACGCTTCTTCCTTGCTTTCCTTTTGACCAGCTCTGGTTAAGCTTTCCTTGTCTAGACCCTGAGGTTGGCTTCTGTAGCCAGGTTGTGACCTAAGCCCTGCTGGTAGAAGTAGTTGCTAGAAGAATTTCTTTAGGAATTTAGCTGTAAGGAGAAGGCAGACAGTGTCCAGCAGGGAACAGGAGCTGGCATTATCCCTGGAGGGAGCAGGGATGGAGACTGGGACCAGTCTGCCAAGATGGGTGAGCAGAACTGTCCCTCTGGCAGGTCTCTGCCATAGTCAGAGAGGGAGGCACCTGGCCAGCTCTGCCCCATGAAAGGCAACAAGGTGGGGGCTGCACAGGAAACTTCTTTGACAAAATCATGAAAAACCTATTGGCAATGCCAGGCTGTTGCCAGGGCAGCCCTTTGAAATTGAGAGTCAGGTTAATCAGTGTTTTGTCATTGGAAAAGCAAAATGAGGTGATGGTGGTAGTTTTATAAAGCAGTTACTGAGTGTTTAGGAGATCCCAGCCTGTGTTGCTGGCTTCCTGGGCTTGGCAGCTGCAACTCCTGTAACCACTCATTTAATTGAGAATATAAAGAAAACAAGTGTATTCGATCTCTCAGCGTGAGAGAATAGATTCAACTGTGAAAGCAGCAGCTGCCAGGTTGGGATCAACAAACAGATGTTTTTCATTGTGTGACTGAAGTTCCTGCCCTCTCAAAGAGCTTAAAAGTGCTTTATATACTTGTACAATAGGAAAAACAGTTCCCTCACTTGGTTGCTGTTTGCAACAATTTAATTCTTTTGGGGATGAACTGATAAGTATTTAGCCTGATCATTAAGCTAATTTTGAAAGTTTTTGCTCTTGAACATGATGTTGATACCATAGTCCTTTGAGATAATTTTGCCAGGATTAAAGAATCATTTCTGCAGGGCAATGCTTCTCTTGGGGCATATTTATATCCTTTTTAGGATGGAACTGAGTACTGTAATACATTGATTGAAGGTTTATGTTTTGCTTTGGCTGAAGTTATTTTATCAGGAAAATCTATTCACAAAGAGCATTGGTCTAGGGAAGAAACAGGAGTTGAAAGGGGAGGGATTTCATCTACCTGGTAGGAGTGAGTCTTCCTTCTGGTGTTTCCTAGATGTAGAAAGCAACACTGACAGACTTCTCTCTGGTTATCTTCCTTTTTTGTGAAGGATTTCACCATGACTCTGTACTTAAGGCACTACTGGAAGGATGAGCGTCTCTCATTTCCCAGCACTACCAATAAGAGCATGACCTTTGATGGCAGGCTGGTGAAGAAGATCTGGGTCCCCGATGTCTTCTTTGTGCACTCCAAAAGGTCCTTCATTCACGACACCACCACGGACAATATTATGTTGCGAGTGTTTCCCGATGGTCATGTCCTCTACAGCATGAGGTAATGGTGCTGCTCCTGAACACCTCCCGGGGCTTCACTGGCAATTTTGCTCCCAGGAGCAAAATTGCTTAGTGCCAGAACTGCTGCTGTCACCCTCCTATTACCACCACTGATGCAGAGCCCTGTTTCCAGCATGTACAGTACAAGATGCTTCACTGGAAGCTGCAAGATGATGCTGTGGGCAGTAACAGGATCATCTCCTCCCAGGGAAAGCATTCCCCTAATTCTTTGCAGTCAGAGGAGGGCTTAGTCAAGTGGGAATGTTCATCCCAGGGTCAATGTGTGATTAAACTGGAAGCTGCTGATGTACCAGATGGTGACCTCTATAATTATCCTATTTTGCTTCCTGTCTAGAAAAACTTTTTTTTTTTTTAATTGGTGTTTGTATGTTGATGTAAATATTTAGGTTTTCTGAAGCTGAAGTGGTAGTATTAAAGGTGCCCTATAGTCCCTGATTTTCTAGCAGATTTGTTGTCTGGAAGAATCCTGAGGCACATCTGTCATGATCTGAAGGGTTACCCTGCCTGTGGGCGTGCAGAGATTGTGACCATGGGTTTGCAGGGTTCTGTAATACACAAGGACATGGAGGCTTAATCCTCTAAACTTCTCTACCTTATTACAGATTACCACAAATACCACAAAAATCACCACTACCAAGTAAACTACCACAAAATCACCACTAACAAGTGTATCTAATATTAATAAAGTGAATATATATATCTCTCATGTTATTACAAATTACTATCAGTAATCAATATTATAGTATCAATCATATAGCAACAGCCAATAACGGCAATAACTAATTAGGTATATACTGTTACAGTTTACTACAAAGTTATAATTAGTGGAGCAACTCATCAACAATATAATAGCAAATGTAGTTACAATAGATTGCTGGTATGGATGTATAATATTGGTATAAAGTGATATTGCCATCAGGTGAACCAGATCATCCCATTGGTGGGAGGACAAATCAAAACAACCCCGAAGGTGAGCCCAGAGGGGGACCAATGAGAGAACAGACAGAGTCTTACTTCAGAAATGCTCTGTGTGACAGCCTTGCATCAGCCGGGCCTTCCCAGTGAGAGTCCAAGAGCTGGTGGAAAGTTCATGCAGTGAATTCAACCTGTTTACGAATAGAAAAGTGCATGTAGCATGGGAGGAAGTTCTTGGAGAAAGAGGATCTACTTTGTATAGAACTTGTCTCCTTATATCACAGAGACATAAGAGGATGTAGGACATTACCAATTTGAACAGCCAATAGGTGCTGTTAGTTTCTATTTTTCACCTGTGATGGCCAATAGATCATGATATTTTCTGTTCTTTTAGATGAACTTCTATTTTCTGGACACATATTCCACCTTTTCAGACAATAAACTGTCTTTGCAATCCTTTTTTTTTTTTTTTTTCCTTTTGTGCTTATTTATGGTATCTTGGAATGTCTCGAGTTTTTAAGTACCCTGTCTGCACTTTGAAGAGTCTGGCTGGACTTCCCAAGGACGTGTCTGGTTCTCAGGCTAGCAGGTCTTTCTCTGTCAATATTATGCAGCAGACATTTTCTTTTGCTCAGTAATTTCCCCCTTCTAAGCAGGCCACATTTATTGATGCTCACATCAGCAGCCCAGCAGATTTAATTTCCTTCAGAAGAATGCAAAAAGAGATGCGGAGAAAAACACACCGTCAGTGGAGAAAAGCTTGAGAGCCCAGGCCAAAGGACATTTCTCCAGGACAGAAAACACGCTCTTAGTGTACAGTGACCTTGGAATATTTTGTAGCCAAAGATTTCTCTTCTAGGATCATTCTGGAGATTATGCACTTCAACTGTGGTAAAATATTTCTCAAAAACTAGGAAAGGTTTTATTTAAAGTTTGATTCAGTAGCTTCTCTTTATGAAAAACGAGCATCATGAATGATATTGTCCCAGGTAGAACAGTATCCCACTGAACGAGAGGGCTCTAAAGTTCACTGGTTTCACAGTCCAAATACAATTCTACTGAATGTATTAAAAAAAGCTCCAACAAACTGGACCAATTATTAAAACAACAAAGAAATATGTGTATGTGTGTAAGAAAGAGAGTATGCACCATATGGCCACTTTGTTTTGCCTGGTCTTAATGATGAAAATCCCATCTTGGTGAAACACTTAGGAACACTTTCCCTGTTCTGAACCCATTTAATAAATCCATTTGTTGCATGAAAGGTCTGATTACCCACACCTTAACCAAGTACCTAAAGATGCTGTATATTTTATTTTAATGGGATGATGATGAAGGTGCCATGTAGCAGGGGAGACAAGAAGGAGAAAGAAAAATCAAGAAGGAACTTAGCTTGGGTCAGTACCGAGGGGAGAACAGCAGGAGAAGGGCAGGGACCTTCTCAACAGGTGTTGCTTGGTGTAACTGAACATCAGTTATTTCTATTGCTCACACAGTTCTCATGTGCAGAAGCCAGTAGCATGCCACTTGGTAGCAGTGACCAACAGCAAAAATGAAGGAATAAGTATTTTTGATGGGAAACATTGGCTCTATTCAGGTCTGCTCATTTGCTCACGCACAGAGTATTTACTTTCAAAATTTCCTGTGAGCTGTTCCCAAGGAGGTGGTGTAACTTTTTAATGTTAACCACAAGAGAGAAGGATGTGACCTAACCACAGCTGACCATAGAAGAGTTAAAAGAGAAGTTGATATGTATAATCCAAGGAGAACAAGAATCCACATGGTAATCGGTCCTGGTTGTGTTTAGGACACTCAGAAAGTGATCTGGCTGACCAAGTATGGGTTTCCAGTGGTGCTGGAAATGCTCTCAGGTGTCTGCATAGGGTTGGCACTGAGCTGAGAGGCATTTCATTCCTCATTTAGACCTTGGGCTTTCAAGACCACCTGAACACTGCATTATAATTGAGGAATATCTTATTACAGCTCTTATTAGCAGCCGAGCTTCTGTGCTGTCCCTGACTAACAAATTGTTAATGACTGCAGGTTGTGCCACAGTTTTGGTGATGCTGAGGAAAAAAACCAGCACATTATAATGAGAGTAAGTTATACAATGCTTCAGTGCTATGCACAACTAGGGGAGCTCATTGCTACCACATAAATTCTGGAGCATACCCTCTAAAAGCTTCTTTTAAGTTTTGCTCATATGGCAAAATTTTGCTCTAGTTTTATAGCCAAAATGAACAGCGTGTGCTTTTCAGGGGTGATGAGTGTGTAGGTCAGGGTAGGATTTGGATCACAATCCTTTGAACAGAAGAAAAGTTCTTTATCAACATCTGTAATGAATATAGAAAATGGTCATGACCAACATTAAGTCGGCCTCTGAAAAGATGACTCACAGCTGATTTGCCCCTACTAAACTCGGAGCTCCACTGCAAATCTGTCCACAAGAGAAAGTTCACTGACCCACTGGAAAACTCATTATGTAATGCTGTGCACAACTGGACTAATTTAAAACACTGGAGCTGTGATTGCTGCAGCAATTTTGCTAAGACATGAACTGAACAGGGGCAAAACTTACTTGTTGAGGAACAGCTGCACCCATTTTACAGTCCCTACCCCAGAAATATGCTCCCCAAATCAAAAGAATTTGATTGAAGACTGAAAGAAACTGCTTTTTTCTTAATAATATATATATACTGGAGTAATTTTGTGGCTTGCAATAAGGATGGTCATGATCCCCAGGCTTGGGTCTTTGGGGTGACTATAGAGGGAACTGAGTGCTGGGGAAAATGAGGAAATCTTAATCAAACTGGACATAAGGGAACCTCTAAATGTAAATGGTAAAGTTATTTTAAGTTGTTACCTTGTAGAGAAATAGTTGGATACAAACCACAGTGGAAGTATCCATACTGACATCAGTACTACTGCAATGTCTGAGATAGTGCTTTAGTTCCTCAATAGGTATTGAAATTACAGCTTCCTTTGGAGTTTCCCTGTATAACCTGTCTTGCTTGGACTTGGAGAATTGCTAAGCATTTCCCTGAGGATTTTATGCTAACATTACGCATATTTACTGGCTTTAAAGCTGCAGAATGACTTGCTTGTGATAACATTCTCCCTTCATTGCTCCTCATGGAAACCAACCTCTCTCATTTCCGACTTCTAGGATCACAGTGACAGCGATGTGCAACATGGACTTCAGCCGCTTCCCCCTGGACTCTCAGACGTGTTCTCTGGAGTTGGAAAGCTGTACGTTGTGTTTGTGTTTCCAGCTAGCCATACTCCGTGTCCAACTGCACAAACATAGGCTGGACATGTTTCAGAATACAGTCTATTTTAGAGCCTGAGAATAGTTCATCTGAGTTACTAAGAGTCTTTCTATTGACTTACTGTGTTGTGCATCTAGCCCTATGCTGCAAGACAGGGGAATTTGGAAGGAAAGCACCCTTATATGAATTTTAGTAGACAGCATTTTCAAAAAAGACACCAACAGGAATGTTCAACATATACTGATCCTCAGCAGCTTGTTGATGAGAAACCTGGTGGAGAAATTTTGCTCTGTTCATTGTTTGTGACAGGAAGATGGCACTTTCAAATGTCACATTAAACAGTTGGTTGTAATGAACATTGATTATCTCTAAATTTCATCACCAATGTGGTTTATGTATGATATAATCTGGATCCTGCAAACACTGTGACCTGGGCTTGGCTTCTTTGGGAAAGAGTTGTTCTGTGGAGAAAGTGAACAACAAGACTTCGTGGATGTTGTGAAGACTTTCTCCCGGGTGTGGCAAGACAAATATCTAGTTCTTTTGAGGTCCTCACAGCTATTTAACTGAAATTTTCCTCTACAAACAACAGAATCACAGGGTAATTCAAATTCATCTAGAAGACAGCTGCTCCCATACCGTGTTCAGAGCAGGGACTTTATAGTGGGTTGCTCAGGTCTGTGTCCAGTTTCGTTTTGAACATCTCCGAGGTAATGGAGACTCCACAACTTTTCTGTGCAACCTGTTCAAATGTTTTATAGCCCTCATCCTGAAAAAGTTTCCTTTTACCTGATTGGAAAATAAAAAAGCCTTTGATGCAACTTGTATCCCTTCCCTCTTGTACTTTTGCTCTGCATCTTGGAGAAGAGTCTGAGAAAGGCCTGACACCATCTTTTCTATGAACCCTAGCATGGAAGCAGTTGGATCCTACCACAGACTGCTCTTCTTCCAGCTGAACAAACCCATCTCCTCCAGATTCTTGTCTTATGCCATGTGCTCCAGCTCCCTAACTCTTTTTTTCATTCCCCATTCCTGCTGCCTAGTGCTCTAACTAATTCATGTTTTTCATTTACAGTCTTCAAATATTTCTAGATCCTTGCTTCAAATCACACCTGTCACTTTTCTTTTGTCATTCTAAGACAGTTTGAGGTATCTCTATTTCCTCCTTCCTCTAAATCCAGGTGTTTTACCCATGACTACTTCCTGAGTTATTCTTATCTGTTAGCAATATCTTCTCTATTATTTTTGATATGTGATGCTCAGAAAAGTACCATTTTAGCTGCCCTTTCATCAGTGAGGAGTAAAAAAAAAGTATGTATTTCCCTGAATCAGTGTGTTATAGTTGTCATGGTACATTGTATGGCAAGATCTTTTTAACTCACTGTTGTTAACAAACATTTTTTGGTATTACTTCATGCCAAAGATGCCTTTGTGTTTGTTAATTTTGACTAGGTCTATTAACTTTTGTTTCCTCTTCAAGCTGAAGTCACATCACATTGTGTTTCTTCTTTCCTTAAGATGCTTACACTGATGAAGATCTGATGCTGTATTGGAAAAATGGGAATGAATCTCTGAAAACTGACGAAAAGATTTCCTTGTCTCAGTTTTTGATACAAAAATTCCACACTACGTCACGACTGGCTTTCTACAGTAGCACGGGTATTGGCCTTTTCTGATTTAAAGCTATTGCTGAACCTAATATTGTCTTAACTTCTTGTGAGAGAGCTCTTGGGATTATATGTCACTGAAATGTAGTCCTCGCGGTCTGGACAATATATGCCTTGAAAGATCAGTTTCTCTTTTCACTACTCTTTAGAAATAAAAGATCAAAAGAAAGATCTTGTCTCTCTGTGCCTACCATCCAGGCTGTTATCACTGATTCTGGCTTTCTTCCTCTCTCAAAGGTTGGTACAATCGTCTCTATATAAACTTCACGTTACGCCGACACATCTTCTTCTTTTTGCTCCAAACCTACTTCCCAGCCACCCTCATGGTTATGTTGTCCTGGGTATCCTTCTGGATTGATCATCGAGCGGTTCCTGCCAGAGTCTCTTTGGGTGAGAGCAATGGCAACAAGCCATGACTGTGTTAAGATCGTTGAATGTGAAAGTTTTGACAGAAAAGAGAATTTTGATGGCAAAATATTGGGCAACCAAATGTTTGGGGTTTTCTGATTATTAATATAGTGTAAAACTTGCAGTTTGTCTTAAGTCCTTCATCTCTAAGCAGTCCTCCTGATCTGTACTTAGTTCAGGACAGAAAGGTCTCTGGTTCTAAACATAAAGTTTATCAGAGAGGAGAGATTTCAGTATTCATGAGTCATCAATCAAGGTTTTTCCCCTGTTGTCCAGTCCTGCAGTTCTGAGACACACATTGCCATTGGTGAGGGTAGAGTTCCACAGGACTTTAGACACTTACAGGGAGTTAAAGGCTTTTCTTTCAATTTTCATGAGTGCCTTTCATGAGCAGGATCCTGCCACGTCCCAGCTGCCACAGCACATGTCCCAGCCTGGATATCTGTCTTCCCAACCATTCAGCACTGGTGGTTTTCCCTAAGCTGCCTGAAGGGCACCAGTGTGACACATCTTCACAAGGTTGGGGAAGAAAGGCAGTAAGGGATTTAGTCCTATCAGCACCCGCAGACATTGATGTCCCTCTGTCTGGTGTGCTCCTAGGGACACTCAGATTATCTCCGTAGTGTAGGGATTGTGGCTTTCCTCTCATCTGCAGTGCTGAGGATGAGAGGTCACCAGCCTTGAGGTGAAGCAGAGGTTGGTTTTCTCCTTTCCTAAGGGTGCCTTGCCTGAAGGTCCAACGTTTCTCGGGTAGGGAGGTCTCTCATTTGAGGGAGTGGGAAAGTGAAGAAGAATCTGCTTGAAAACCCTGCACATACCAATCTGCCTCTCTGGACACCTAAAACCCATCAGGAGAGGCTTTGTTTGCATCAGAACTAGAGCAAATACTTTCAGCTGAGTATAAAAAGAGGTGAAATGTTTATCATTCCATGCACAGGTTAGAGGAAGGCAAAAATGTAATAGGAAAAATGTCTGAATGTAAAAGCTTCCAATACTAAAAGTGTAAACCCAGAATTTTAGCCCACAAGTTTGTGTCACTTCGAGATCTGTGCACTGCAGCAGGTGTAGAAGAGGCAGTCGAGGGTCTGCTCCACTGAAAGAAATGTGTTCAGTGGGTGTTATTAAAAAAATTAAATAAATTAGATCCTAATGAAAAGTGAACAACAGTATCTGTGTTTACAGAAATCACTCTTTTGATATATATATCTAATACAATGGTCATTGTTCAAAACTTTTTGTTTCCCACAGCTTGAACTGTAGATAAATATTCCTAGAGGTAAAAATATAATGTTGTTCTTTTGCATGGTTGCGTGCAAATCATTTTATAATTATTTCACATGCCTTTTCAGATCAGTGATTTAGATCAAATTCTCTTTAGCTGTGACCAGAAGTCAATACTACATTGCTTTCTGGCAGCAACTGGACTGGTTCAGCTACGAAGCAGGAGTCCTTGTCACCACTGGTCTTACCAGACCTGACTTGTAAGCGTTATGTTAAAACGCCAGAGGTTAAGGAGGGAGTTAAATGATGATCCTAGAAAAATTGCTCCTTGTTCCTCAGAACTTGCTCCTTAGAACTCCCTTGCTCCTCAGAACTAAACCCATCAAGCACACATAGGTGCAGGCAGCAGAACAGTTCTGCACTGGCAGAAGAGATACTTACCACAAATTTATTTTGCATCTAGCATCTTTTCGAGCATCGTATAGAGCACAGTTTCTGTTCTTCTTGAGACAAAAGCCTTATGGACTGTATCAGTCAATAACATTTCTTTCTCTTGGTTCTTTCCAGGGATAACCACCGTGCTGACCATGTCTACAATCATCACTGGGGTGAACGCCTCCATGCCTCGTGTTTCCTACATCAAAGCGGTGGACATTTACCTGTGGGTCAGTTTTGTGTTTGTCTTCCTCTCGGTACTGGAATATGCGGCAGTGAATTACCTGACTACGGTGCAAGAGAGGAAACAGAGGAAACTCCAGGAGAGGGTGAGAAAAACCTTTGTTCATCCATTTATTTCTTTTTTTCTTACAAATGATCTGGTCTTGATAATAGTTGGCCTATGTCTAGAAATGGGAAAACACTGACATCCCTGTGTGTATAATTGGATTTGTTTAGACTGCTCATCCTCAGGCTGAATTTCTAACATCAGAAAAACAGGAGTTGGTCTCATGGGTCTTCATAGAAACATCAGAGGAGGGGAGACTGTGACCTGAACTGGGGAAGACTGCAACTTGGAACTGTGTGGAGCTGACAAGAGGGGAAAGTATCAAATCTGATACTTCACTGCAGCTGCCACAGTTGCTGTATTTTTAAGCTAAAGTTGTCATTCAAGGAGACTCATTTCCTCCCTCTACAGCCAGCTTTACTCCAGAAACTGGATTCAATGGATGTAATAGTGGAGTTGTTCCCCATTACCAAACAACAGTCAGCCAAGTTTATGCTTGTACTTTTTAATGTGCTATGAAATGTCTTATCCTACATCCTTGGAGTTTTTTCAAGACCTGACCTGATACAGCCCTGAGCAGCCTGGACCTACTGTGAGCAGGAGATAAGACTAGAGACCTACTGGGGTCCTTCCCAGTCTGAATCATCCTACAGAGCTGTGAACCCTTCTTTATTATTAAAGAACACACCATGACCTTTTGAAGACTAAAACTTGGGATCAAATTTTTTCAGTCCCTACGCACACAGAACATCACCATGGTGATGTCATCAGCTTCTTTCTTCCCATTAGGAACTCCCCACCTTAGTTCACAGGTAACGTTGATCAACTGCTATCTTTGACTCCAGGAGAAATTTGTATCAGCCTTTCAGAAATGCCAGTGCAGACATCATATTTCATATGATTTGACGGTGACATTTCCCTCTCTGAAGTATTCAGTTAACTTTGCATGTCCTTCTCTTCCTCCAGAACTTTTTCCTATGACTTCCTTAAAGTACAGAATAGACAACCTATCAGTCCAGTACCTTTCCTGGTTTATAGCTCATAAAAAACCTTAGTTAGATACATTTTTTAAAGTGATTGGAATAAATTCAACAGACTCCTGTGACAAAATTTTACCTCTATTGAAGGTTTTCTTAATCACACAGAACCACAGAAAGATAGTGGTTGGAAAGGACCATTGGAGATCATCTAGTCCAAGCCATCTGACAAATCAGGATCACCCAGAGCAGATTGCACATGACCACATCCAGGTGGGTTTTGAGTGTCTCCAGACAAGGACACTCCACAACCTCTCTGGGCAGCCTGTTCCATCACCCTCA
>WTSP01012515.1:0-28879 GCA_025331215.1 Actenoides lindsayi | reverse complement strand
CCCTTTTTTCTCTTTTCCTTTTCCTTCTTTTTCCTTTTTTCCTTTTTTCTCTTTTTTCCTTTTTCCTTCTTTTTCCTTTTTTTCCTTTTTTTCTCTTTTCTCTTTTCTTTTTTCTTTTTTCCCTTTTTTCTTCCTTTTCTCTTTTCCTTTTTTCTTTTTTCCTTTCTTCTTTTTTCCTTTTTTCTTTTTTTTTTTCTTTTTCCTTTTTTTCTTTAAAAGCTTGACCTGAGGTTTTTAGTCAACGGAGGATTGAAGCAAATCCTTGGTTAGCTCCATTGAAGCCATGTTGAATGACATCAGCCAAGGCTGTGAGTACAGTTGTCCTGGTTGCCACAACTCTTAAGAGACATTAAGCTACTCCAGTTGCAGTTCCATGTGGGTGACCCTTTACCTGGGTAGGTATTTATCTGGTGTTGTGAGCGCAAAACATAAGTCAGGTGTTGCAGACCCATACGACAGCCCTAAGCTGTAGCTGACTCTGGATGCTAAACAGTATTTAAGCCACTTGGCAAAGCCCGGACGGGTTCAGTAATTGTCGGTGGCCAAGAGCTTGCAGAGTGTCATTAGGTTCCTGATGGAGGAAATCCTGCTGACAGGCAGGAGAGGAAATGACAGATTTAATGGATAGCGGTCACAAGCTCAACTACAAAGAGCAAGCTCTCTGTATGTTTTCCTACAAGAACGATCATAGCAGAACCAAGGCCAGACGGTCCCTGCACGGTACCTGATGCCAAGACCCCTCCAAAGTAGAAGACAAATGACACCAGGGAAAAGCCTCTGACCAGTAAGAAGAGTGGCTGTATTTACGCAGGCAGTGAACTGAACTCTTTAAGCAGGGATATGTCCTTCTACTTCCACCAAAAAGAAAGTGCCAAGTCTCTTGCAG
Organism: Actenoides lindsayi; assembly: GCA_025331215.1. Classification (NCBI taxonomy): domain Eukaryota; kingdom Metazoa; phylum Chordata; class Aves; order Coraciiformes; family Alcedinidae; genus Actenoides; species Actenoides lindsayi. The sequence continues at coordinate 27,993 of WTSP01012515.1, read as the reverse complement.
CCAAAACATCAACACTTTCTCTCTGGATTGGGAGGTCTTGGCATGAAAGGCACGTTGCCACTGTTACTAATGGCTCAAAAAGCTGAAAGATAGATCTAGGTGGAGTATCAGATAGGCATGAAAACAAAGAGGTGTTCCAAGCTGGAGGGCAGGATTCAGCGTGCTGCTCAGATCCAAGAAAATGAGATTGTACTTGTCAAAGAGACATGAGAGCATATGCCAGGCTGCAGCAGGACTGGTACCAGAATCATCACAGCCTGTCTCTGAGCAGTTGCACTGTATGTTGATGGTGCAGGTTTCATGCTTTTATGAAATCTGCTAATGATGACACGATTCAAGATTCCGTAGAGGGCTCTGAGGGAGACTCAGTAAAGCATCAAATTATGATGTCAAACTTCTCATGCATGACAAGCTGAATGCAAAAGTGTCATTCTCGCAGAGACTTAAAAGAAGGAACAGTTGGGATTTGCTTTCAAAATGAAAGAGGAAACTATTCAGGCCAATTTGTTACTTTAGACACGTGAAACACCATCGGAATGAAGTTGGGCACAGATGCTTATGAAGATGGACATCGATGGAGCAAAGACTCTAATCAGTGATGCAATAACACAGCAATGCTGGAGGCAAACTGTCCAGCAGATGAATGCTTTATTGTCCTGGGAGACAGCCAACAAATGCAAGCCTTGAACACAATCAGAACTTCCCAAAAGAACATACAGCTGATGTGTGATGGTCACCTTCTACCTTACCGTGCTGCCCAGGGTGTGGGTGGGCCTGCTGCTGGGCTTAGACACTGTTCCTGCTCAACAGGAGGCTGTCACTGTTGAGGAAGAGTTCTGCCTGCTCTTGCCTCTGTGCTCCATCACAGCCTGCTTCTGTCTAGCAAAACAAAAGTGCTGGTGTTTGTATGTTGTTGAACTCCCATCACAGCAAGCTAGCTGCAGAAAGGGAGGGAGAGGGGAGAGGGGAGAGGGGAGAGAGGAGAGAGGAGAGAGGAGAAAGCTTGGCCCACCTTCAGTTGCTCTGCCACAAAACTGGCTGTCTTTCTAACAGCTTTGCTCTGCATGAGCCATGAAAGGAGACCTTACTGCAGGGGTGATAAGGAACAATTCTCTGGCTCTGTTGTCCAAGATGGGTACCACAGACATTTCTGTCTCTAACAACTCCAGAAATAAAGCCAATAAATGGCTTTAATGAGGGAAAAAGGACACCTAAACCAGCAAAGCAAAGAGTACTGCTAAATGATTACTGACCTGGGAGTCAGGGTCTACCCAAGACCCGGTATCCCACGAGAAACAAAAAGGTGACACATCGCTGTTCACATTGCAGGAAGCAATTGCTAGATGCTGGTCCCTAGGTTTCCCCTAGGTCTGGATAGCCCATGTTTAATATGGGATAGACCTCCCTCCATGTGCCATGAGTTACCTAACAATGTCAGGGCTCCAGGAGGGAAGATGTTTCTTGGAAGGTGCTTAAAAGAACAGCAATGATGGTGGGAAACTTGTTCTCAATACCAGCATAGAGATTGCTGGTATTGCCACAGCTGTTGGCACAGCTCCTCTGCTTCCCAAAGGGAGAATGGAAAGCTGGAACACTGTCTTGGAGTAAAGAGGCAGGTGTCAGTGGAAAAAAAAAAACCAGAGCTTTTGTTCTCAATGACTGTGTTCATCTGAATGGAAAATCCAGGCAAGCAGACTGGAGAACCTGCTGTTCACAATGCCAGGTCTGCTGGCTTCTAATTTTAGAACAAAGTGCTCCTCACTGCTGCTTTTCCCAAACACCCCCATTACACATATTTGCAGGGGATAATTTCATAAGGTCTCCCAGAAGCAGGGGCTGAGCAGATGTACATGCAGGATCTAAGAAGGAGAAACAACCGTCTAAGTCAAAAACTATCACACTTGATTATCAGGGTAGACAAGAGAGTGGGTGCAATCAGCACTGTTTTAGAGAGCATGGGCCTGAGTGTGCAACAGGATTTGTACTCTCCTACAAGGGTGCAAAGGAAATAAACCTGACCTTCCAGCTGTGTGATGGGAAGGGTATGGAGCTGGGTGTAAGGAGGTCTGGGTTCTGGGAATTGTCTCTCCTTTATGGACATCTCTTTCTCCTGCTCACTCAGACTGCCTAGATCATAGAATCACAGAATCATAGAATTGTTTTGATTGGAAGGGACCTTTAAGATTATCCAGTCCAACCATTAGCCCAGCACTGCCAGGTCACCACTAAACCGTGTCCTTCAGCACCACATCTCCATGGCTTTGAAACCCCTCCATGGATGGGGACTCCACCACTGCCCTGGGCAGCCTGGGCCAAGCCTTGACAACCCTTGCAGGCAAAAAACTTTTCCTAATGTCCAACCTAAACCTCCCCTGGTGCAACCTGAGGCCATTTCCTCTTGTCCTGTCACTTACCTGGGAGAAGATCCTGACATCACTTGGCTCCAACCTCCTTTCAGAAAGATGTTGAGAGCAAAAAGGTCTCCCCTGAGCCTGCTTTCCTCCAAGGTGAACAACACCAGGTCCCTCAGCTTCTTATAAGACCCTTCACCAGCTCTGTTGCCCTTCTCTGGACACATTTAGCAGCTGTGTCGGTGCAGAGTCTGTCACGCTGCTCTTGCCACCACAACGTTGGACACCTTACATCCTCGGTGTCCACACAAATAGAAAAGCTGGCAGAGACTCGCTTGTCAATCCACTTTTGTTTTGCCATTGTCATATCAAAAGTTTCAAATCTTCTCTGTTTGTGCTGCAGAGGTTTCTGTTTAATGGAAACCAGCCTTCCTTGCCAACGGGAAATAAACACTTCTCAAGCAGTAGGGCACCTCTCGTTGCACACCCATTAAGTAAGACCTCTTGAAGTTGCAGCACAAGTGGGTGGCTGTCTAGCAGTTATGAGTAAGCTACAAGAGGATGTAATTACTGCCAAGAGTTGGCCCGGCTTAACGTCAACCAAGACATTGTGGGGGAAACCTGACTGCAAACAAAAGCGAGGCCAACTGCACTGTTTGTCCTGCTTCAAATGAAGGCAAAGCCAGAAAGGGAAGATTTAGCAACTGGATAAATCATTTCTAATACGATAAAGAGAGGTGTTGGCTTCTGGGGCATATGCATTGCAAGCCAACGACAGCGTTTTCCTTGGGCACCAGCCAAAGTTTTTGCTCTACTTTTCTTCCACCAAACATGAGCCCTCTGGGATGAGTCACTGGTTCTATAGCGGGCTGCAGTCTGCTGAGCCAGGAAAAGAAGCCCTGGTTGCACAGAAAAGGAATCAGGAGATGGTGTGTCATGTGGGTCACATGGGGAATCGGCATCACTTCCCACAGCCAGAGAATATAGATTGCATGCTGAGGACCTGCAGGCCTGGAGGAGATGGAAATAAAGCCAGGACTCCCCAGGACCTACTGGGGTTTGGGTACCACGTTTAATCTCTGGTGAGCATCTAGGAGTCTGTGTGGCTCCACCAAAAAGTCCAGCAATTCGGGTACTTAAATGAGCTGCAGTAATTAATTGCTGTAAACTTGGATCCTCAATCACCACCAACTCCTTCCTGCTCCTTGTTAACCCCTTCCCCATCCTCATGCATCCCAGGAGAACCAGTGGAGTTACACAAGGGGAGCATGTGCTGTGTCCAGCTCTGGAGTCCTCAGCACAGGAAAGACAGGGACGTGTCGGAGCAGGTCCAGAGGAGGCCACAGCAGTGTTGGGAGGGCTGGAACCCCTCTGCTGGCAGGCCAGGCTGAGAGAGTTGAGGGTGTTCAGCCTGGAAGGGAGAAGACTCAGAGACCTTATCGTTGCCTTTCGATATTCAAATGAGGTATGTAAGAAAGATGAGGACAATCTTTTTAGCAGAACCTGTTGCAACAGGCCAAGGGGTAATGGTTTTAAACTAAAAGAGGGTAGACTAGCTATAGGGAAGACAAGTTTTTATAGCAAGGGTGGTGAAACAGTAGCACAGGTTGCCCCAAAAGGTGGTAGAAGCTGGAACCATTCCATGTGAAGTCGGACGGAGCTCTGAGCAATCTGCTCTAGCTGCAGATGTTCCTGCTCACTGCAGAGGGGCTGGACTAGATGACCTTCAAAGGTCCCTTCCCACCCAAACCGCTCCATGATTCTATGATGATTCTATGATTCTGTGTGGCTGGAGACTTCTGCGCCAAACAGGGTGGTTTGCTTTGTTTTGTTTTGTTTTTTACTTCCTCTTATTATAAGAGCCATGAAAATAAACCCAAGCAATCCCTCAGGACAGGTCAGTGAGTAAGAGATGTGCGGTCGCTGGCATCCAGCATCAGCTTGTGCAAACCATAGCACGAGGGAAGCCTTTTCGCTGCGGCCGCCGCTGTCAGTGCTGGGAGTCAAAGCCATTAATTATCACTAATTGCCAGCTTTCTTTTTTTTTTTTGCCAGCTAGCAGGTGAGAGAGCTGTGCTCAAAGCTGGCTCACCAGCTAGCTGCCCAGGGTGCGGTCACATCGGAGCCTTGGCTCTCGGGAGGACAAATACTGACGATGCAAAATGACCGTCGGAGCCCTGGGCCAGCGGTGCTCCTTGCAGGGGGCTGGGTTCACCGTGGCTGCTGGCTGAGGTGGTTCCCCGCCGCTGTTGTGTGGAAGATGACGGGATTATCGAGGTTGAACAAACGAATAAACCAACCACAAATTAAGTATAAACTGCCGGGGCAAGGACTCTGGTGAGAGGCTGCCATGGAAAGGCGAAGGCACCCCAGACCCAGGGAAACGGGCCGCGGGAGCCGCCGCCCTCTCTGCGCCCACACAGCCCCGACCGACGCCGCTGAAAGCTCGTCCCGGTCCCGCCGGCCTCCCGGGACACTGATCGGGCCCTGCCCGTCCCACGGGCACGCAGGGAGGCGGTGGGGGCGGCAGCGGGGAGCCGGAGGCGGGACGGCTCCTCCCCGGCGGGGAGGGCTGAGGGGGAAGCGGAGAGGTGAGGGGAGGAGAAGCGGGGCGCTGAGGCGGGAACGGGGCGGGCTGAGGGAGAAGCGGGGTGCTGAGGCGGGAACGGGGAGGGTTGAAGGGGCCGAGCTGGGTTGAGGGGGCCGGGCTGAGGGAGGCCAGAGCCGAGCCGGGCTGAGGGAGGCTAAGAGCCGAGCCGGGTGAGGCGGGACCCGTCGAGGCACCATGTCGGAGGCAGCGAGGACGGCCATCTGCCTGCTGCGCTGCGACCTGCGCGCCCATGATAACCAGGTAGGGCCCGGCCGGCCCCCCCCGGGTGTTTCTTGCGAACTAACCCCACTGTCGGGTAGGCCGGGGAGAGCTGCATTGTGGCCCCCGGGGGCTGCCGTGGCCCTCTCTGTATTTCCAGGTGCTGCACTGGGCTCAGAGCAGCGCAGATTTCGTTATTCCCCTCTACTGCTTCGACCCACGGCACTACCTGGGCACCCACTGCTACGGCTTCCCGAAGACAGGGCCCCATCGGCTCAGGTTTTTGCTGGAAAGCGTCAAGGACCTGAGGGAAACGCTCAAGAAAAAAGGAAGGTAGTTGAGAAAGCACTGTGCCAATAACACGTCTATTTTTCTTTTCCTACTCGTTTTCAGCACACCTTGTGCTGTGAATCAAATCATGCCAGGTACTCTGGGCTCGGATGAGGGCTCGTTTGGGAGGTCCACAGCCCGTCTGTTAGGTACAGTAAGATCCCGTATATGATCCCTGTTCAGATGACCTGCAATGGCAGCTGCAAGGGAGCACAGAGCTACCCGGGCTGCATGCCATGATGGGTTTTGCTTTCTTAGACTTGGATACCACAGATGGGTGTGAGCCTTGAGCACTTTGCCCAGAGCCCTGACAATTGGAACCATGAACGTTAGTCTTCCAAGATGCAGGCAGCGGCATAGCCACTCTCCTTCCTTGTCCCGAGCAAGTTTTCCCTAGGAGTTGGCTTGAGACAGCTCAACATGGATCCCGGCTTATGAGACAGGAGAGCTAAGTCTCTTTGTGCCCTATCTTGGTTAACCCAATCTCTTTGGTGGGCTACGTTGTGAGAAGGGGGTCTTCAAGGATTCATTTTGCCTTTAGAAACCATAATGTGTAGACCACAGCCTGAAGGTCTGCATGCTGAAGAATCCATTTCCAGATAACATCTGGTTTTGCTTAGCAGAAGAAGGCTCAGCCAGCCTGTCTTCTCCCAGAGCAGCATAACAGTGGTAGGAGAAGCAAGAGGAGTGACTCTGGGTTTGCAGTGCAGTCTGGACCCTGCAGATGGTGAAGGTTACAGGAGACTGAAAGAACTGATCAGTGGGTATCTGCACCCACACCTACAGTGAACAGATTCAGAGCTGCTTGGATGCTGCTGTGCTGTTGTCAGTGACAGAATAGAGACTGGTCTTCTGCTGTGAAAGAGGTGTGGTTGTGAAAACCCCTGCTAAGACCTAGGCTCCATTTTCACATCTATGAAGTGTCTTCTTAATGCAGTGGTAGAAAGAAATACACACATCCAATCTCTGGTGTTCCCTGTGGGCTGCTTTTCTTTGAGGATGAGTGGAATAGCTCTTAGCAGCACCACTTGCTCCTTCCTTCTTTAGATCCAGCCCATCTTTGCAGAAACTTTTCAGTTGTGCTTTATATTACTCTGTCAAAGATTCTTTTACCCCTTCAAGAAACTCTTCTCCAGCACAGGCCTCTGTTTGATGACACAGTCGTGTGTGTGTGTGAGACAGGGAACGGGACAGAGTCATGTGTGAGGCTCCTTACAGAACTCTGCACCCACCTCTGACCAACTTTCCCACCACAGCTTCTCTTTTGGTCTGGTGTCCCAATTACACAGCTGGGCAGTTGGTGAGGTTGCAAAGTGGGAGGGAAGCTTTGGTGACTCTTGGGAACACAGAGCGTTCAGAGGAAAGAATTCCTCTGCATACTCCCACATGAAAGTGGAGAAGGGTCTGCCCACAAACCACCACCACCTGTGAAGGGGACTGAGGGAGGAATCAGTTCTTGAATCTCAGCCATGATGTGTCAGGATGAGCAGATCTGACAGATTTGCTTTTAGGTAACAGCCTGACTTTCTGCCTAGTCATCCTTCCTAAGGCATCTGGGGTGGCAGAAATGCGTTTGACACAAACTCAACCCCCGAGGCTTATAAACTGTGTTCAGTGGGTTCTAAAAAATGTAGGCTAGTCAAATCCTGTCTGTCTGCCTCCATGTGCTGTCCGTGCTCTGTAGAGAGCTAGTACATGGGTGCCTGGGCTGGGACTGGGAGCCACTTAGGTAACAATAACATCAACCCTAATTCAGACCAGTATTTTGTGTCTGCAGCACCCTGGTTGTGAGGAAGGGGAAGCCGGAAGCCGTGGTCCATGATCTGATTACTCAGCTGGGCTCTGTCAGTGCCGTGGCTTTCCATGAAGAGGTAAGGGAAATATTTGAGTGACATTATTAAGAGATAAAATTAGCCTGGGGAGGTTCCTTCCACAACCCAAGGGTGATGCAGATCCTGTACGTTCAGAGCCTTCCTTGTCTGTGGTGGTGTTAACCTTGGGGAAACTGGCCGGCTACTGGGATGGGGAAGGTGTAAGTGTCTGGGTGGGAGTCCTTGCTGGATGACAGCAGCTATTTGTGATTGATCATGTGCAAGTGCTTTGTTTTGAGGAAGAGATGTTTCCAGCAACAGGCATTTTAGGTCGGCTGAGTTCATTTCTCCTTCTGTTTGCATCAAGCTGCCTTTTCCTGGTGCCTTCCTTGCACAGGGAGCTGGCTGCTGGAGACATATGGTATGGAGTGTAGGAAAGGCCCATGGAGAGTTCACACCTCCCATACTTAGGCAGTGTGTTGAAGGGTGAAAGATGAGTCCAGTCCTGGACTGCCAGTGGGGTTGATGTGTCTCTGACCTGTCCTCATGGCGCTAAGTGATTTGATCCAGAGCCTGCTGGGTTCAGTGGAGTTCACTGAGTCGGGAGGCTTTGTGTACACACACACACGTATGTATGTGCATAGGTGTGCTCAGTCTTAGCAGAGTCTGCACCTGAGATCTTTCTAACCCAGGAATCACTGTGACCCATGCTGCTGTCAGGTCTGAGACCCTTGTAACATGACAACCTACACATCCCACAGCACCTCGTTCCATGCAGCACTAAGAACAAGCACAGGGGATCAGACAAAAGGCCTCCTTTAACCCCATAACCTTTTTCTGACATAGACCAATAACAGATGCCCAGAGAAAACCACAGGAGCGGGATAAATCTGTGAAGATGCTTCCCCTGAATACTTCCCCAGCCTCTGAGAATCTGTGGCTCAAGGACTTCTTGAAACAGGAATGTTATCCTGATGTTCAATAACCCCCGGTGGATTTCTTTCACACATATTTGCCCAGTCACTTTTCCAGGCCGTGCAAACTTGAGAGATCTGCAACATTCTACAACAAGACATTCCTTGTTCTGGCACGGGCACCATGAATGGAGAGTGAAAACACTTGTTGGGTTTGGCAGAGGGAAATGCTGAGAGATCATCTGTGTGCACTTCTCTGTAAAGGGATGGAGCTGAACTTGGAGAAGAGGGAGGAGGGCAAGCCCGGGGACCGAGGTCTGTGTGCGTGCAGGAGCTGAGGCCATGCAGCTCTGACCTGACTGCATTTTGTTGTCCGTAGGCCACTCAGGAGGAGCTGGATGTGGAGAAGGGGCTGTGCCAGGTGTGCAGTCAGCACGGGGTGAAGATTCACACCTTCTGGGCGTCGACGCTGTATCATCTGGACGACCTTCCCTTCAGGCCTCTTGCCAGGTGGGCTGCTCCGCGGTATCGCTCGCTCCTCCACTGTCCCTTCTGTTTCTCACTCCAGTGAACAGCTCAGGAGGGGTCTTAGTCACCTGGTCCCACGGGGAAGGGATCCATTAGTCCATCTGCATTTACAGAAGAGTGCTGTCATGCTCATGCACATCAAGGGGAAGGGACATGTTCGTCCTTCTGGATGAGGAGGATTTATGCTTCAATGTCCACAAAGCTGAGGGGTTGGGTTTTTGTGTTTCTTGAGGGACTGATTTCATTCCGCCCTCTCACCAGCACGGGTTGGATACTGGGTCTGTGGTGCCCAGAGGCCTTTTGACAGTGGCCTGGATTGGTCCCTCACTCCATCCAGCTAAATGCAGCTACGACAGTAGCCCTTTGTGTGTGGGCTTTTCACAGCTCCCTCAGTAGTCTCTTGAGGTGTAGTTGGTGGAGTTGAGTGATTCATGATGCCCTACAGAAAGTGTATAAAATAGGGCAGAAGAGTCAGGCCATAAAAATGCCCCTTTTCTCTCCATTTGCTGAAGAGGCAGCAGGAGCCTGCAGTTTTTTCCTCTGAGGTCAGCCTTGCAGGGAATCAGAAATTAGGTGAGATAAATCTGCCCCTCATGGATTGCCCCATCAGGACACACCTTGAACTGTAAAGGCACCATTTGCCTCAGAAGCAGAAAGAAACTGGGTGGAGGACTGAACTTCTGGTTGCTGTCAGCGCCAGGGGCATCTACCTCTCCTGTGCCAGTCACGGTCCAAACCTGCAGCACAAATACGAGCTCTGGAAAGCTAACCCTTCATCTGCAGAGGCTGCTATGTGGTGCTGTGTGGAGGGGCCAGGGGAACCATCCTGCAGAGAGCTGAGTGCTCTGTCACCTCTGCAGGTTGCCCGATGTCTACACGCACTTCCGAAAAGCGGTGGAAGCCGAGGCGAAGGTCCGGCCAACCCTGCCCACGGTGGATCAGCTCAAGCCTCTGGCACCAGGGGTGGAAGAAGGGTCTATCCCTACGATGGAGGATTTGGGACAGAAAGGTAAGAAGAAGTAATTTGGCAGTTGCTCCCGTGAAATCCTGCTTAGAGGTGTCACTTACTGAGGATCAAACCAAGGAGGCCTCCCAAAGGCAGCGGCTGCCCGTTTGGACTGTAATTAATATGATCTGTTCACTCCTACAGCAAAGGAAGGTAAACCCCCTGTGTGGAGGAGCTGCCCTGCAGCTGGGTAGAAAACATCCTCTCAGTCAGTCATTTTTAATATGTTTGATGTGGCCTTTGCTTTAGAGGAAGACCAGGGCACAACCTTTTACGTCCCCAAAGCAGACATCCCTACTCCTGAACATCCCTGGATTTTAAGCTCCCTGCCTTTGAGATGCTTTCCGAGGGGGTAACAAGGTGATGATGTTTTCTGTGGCAGATCCTGGGACTGATCCACGAACAGCCTTTCCCTGCAGTGGAGGAGAGACCCAGGCTCTAATGAGGCTGCAGTATTATTTCTGGGACACGGTAACTCTTACATTTTCTTGTCTACATCCTCCCCCTTGTACATACGGCTGTGCAAGTGGGTGAGGCTGCAATTTCACTTCCTAATAACGTTTCCTTAGCTTCTGTATAGCACTTCACCAAGGTGAAATTAGGTGATTAGTATTATTTCAGTTTTCCAGAGAGACAAACTATATAAAAAAGAAATCATCCAGGCACTGGGAATGTAAGTTGAGTACTTAGGAACCTAGTTTAGTGACCATCCCTCTTAAGTCTTTTTTTCTCCATCACCTTTTGGGAACAAGGACAATTTTTTTGCTCCTTAACCTTGATTTGCTTTTTCTACTCTTCTGTCCCACGTCATCAGCAATGTCATTCCTCCATTTTGGAGGAGCAAAAAGTGGCCTCATGGGCTGCAATTGCAATTGGGATGAGGAACAACCAACCCAAGCTGCTGTTGGCAGTTAAAAGTACTAGGAGGTTCCCAGTAGTCTGGAGTGCTCAGAAAGTGGGTGATCTGCACCCTGCTGTACATGTGGCTGGCCCAGAAATAACAGTGGGCTGGATTCCTGCAGCTGAGCCTTGGATGCTGTCAGATACTGTGGTTCTCAAACCCAAACGAGCAGCCACATGGACATGGGAACTGGCCAAAAGTCCCACTGGTGCTTTTGAAGTGGATTATTGATCCAGAGTCAGGGCAGGGAGCAGCACAACCCGATTCCTAGTGCCTGTAGAGGGAAATGTGCTACAGGCTGAAGCAGGGAGCGTAGCTTGTGACACGCATCCCAGAGCTCTAATGAAATCTGCTGGCCTGATTAATTCCTGTGCACTGGAGGCAGTAATTTGGCAGCTCTGTGATCCTTGTAGGCAGCCACGAGAGTGAGCCCAGCCCTGCCAGGTTGCTGTGGCTCCGGTATGAAAGAAAACATATTTTGCAGTTTGCATGTAAAATACTAAACCCTTTTTTGTCCTTTTGGTCACACAGAACCTGGTTGCATCTTACAAGGAGACTCGAAATGGGCTGGTGGGAATGGATTACTCAACCAAATTTGCACCATGGTAAAGATTTTTGTTCTCAGATTTTTGCTCCTTCTCTGCTCCCGTCCTGAACTGATGTTACGTGTCTGCTGAGGGCTTGCTGGGCATGAGTAGAGGGCCTAGGTGGGATTCCTTTTGCCCTTTCTGTTGTGGTACAGCAGCCTCAAAGCTGCATTTTCTTGCACTTCCAGGCAGCAGATCCCTGGGAACATTTCTGCAGTTGGGAATAGCTGAAGTGTAGCAGAGCTTCGCCAAGAGCCCAGCGTGCCGGGAGCAGCAGTGTGGACAGGGCACTGGCCAGACACACCCCTTGGCTTTGGCTTTGTGCTGCCGTGTGTCTCTGGGGTGGCTGAGAGCAGCCAGGAAGCTGTGTGTTGATAGGGCTGTAGCAGAACCTGATCCAGTCCTGGCTTGTTCAATACTCTGGGGCACGTCACCTCACAGCCATTCCTTTCTTCTGTGGGGGGAAGAGACGCTTCTGATTATTTCTGTTGCAAAAGGATCTCTTGATGGGGTAAATATGATGCCTTCTAATTAGGGGTTTTCATCTCTGGTGCTGGAAAGGGCAGAGTTAATTCCAGACTGAAACTGCAGCAGCAGAACCCGGTTCAGCCTAATTCTGAGAGCATCTGGAGCATTTTCCTGACAGAATTGCAATGTGAAATCATTTTCTGAGGCTGTTACAGATCAGGATTTCTTATTTTCAGCTGGTTTGTGCTTCAGTGGTTGCAGTGGTTGGCTCCACCTGGTGGCATTTAGGGATCCCAGGACCACTGGCCCTGCAGTTCTTTATTTCTGGCCTCCACTCGAGTTTTTCCAAGCTGGCTGTTTGCCCAGAGCAGACAGTCCTGCCCCAAAGTGTTCCTCTGTCATATAATCAGAATCAGACCAGTTCAAATTGCAGCCAGCCATTCACATCTCATACTGGCCATTTCTACAAGTTAGAGCTCATCAACAATTAAGGAAAAGCTCTTCGGGCCCTTTCTTCCCATGTTCCAAAATTCATTAGAACACCAAACATTTCCACGAGCCCCGGTGGGAAGTTGCAGTAAAATACATTTCCAGGAAAATCAAGGTAAAAGTTGTTCCTTATCACCCTTTGAGATGGGGTTGGAGTCGACAAGCTCTTTCCTGTCTCGCACAGCACAAAAGGAAGGAGCTCAGTGGGCTGAAATGCCAGAGCTGGGTTTAATTCCCTCATTTCCCTGCCCTGCCTGAGATTTCCAGCAAGTCCTTGCCTTCTGTGCTTGCTCGAAAGGCACTGCAGGTGTAGGAGCCCTGGGCAGATGATCAAAGGAGGGTTGTGAACAGCTAAGGCAGAGGAGGTGGAGGTTGATGCTTAAGATCCATTTCTGGGTTTGTCTGCAAACTGAGCAGTTTTCAGACAATAACTTCAGACACAAAACTGCCCCTCCACTCCCTCAAGCTGTCAGCCCTGCACTGTGTTCAGGGCACTGTTCTTCTGCTTGCAGGCTGGCGCTGGGCTGCATTTCCCCTCGGCACATCTACGAGCAGCTCCAGAAGTATGAACAAGAGAGAGTGGCAAATCAGAGCACATACTGGTATGTCCCTGCACCACCAGCGTGGCTTGTTTGATCTGCAAAGGAAACTGGTGTGTCACGCACGGGGGAGAGTGATTTGTTAACTTTCTTCTTAATTAATGTTTGTTTTTCCTGTGCCTGCTGCCTGGTTCCTCTGGGTTGCGTTGCAGTTCTGTTCCGCTATTGATTTATGAGCCTGCCTTTGACATCCAGGGCCTTTAGGCACTTTATGAGTACAGATTATTAATGCTGCTTGTCATTATTATTGCTGGGAAATTGTGGCTCGTGATTTTTTAAAACTGATCTCTGTAAAACAGCACCATCCCTCTTTGGGTTGTTATTATGGGCTGGATGAGAAGGGAGAAGAATGATTTACAAATAACAGCCACAGGGTTTCTCATGCTAAGGGTACGAGCAGGGTTTCACCCAAAAGGCTCAGTGACAGTGTGACCTGTACACATGGTATCAGAAAGACCTCTGGCCAGTCTGCCAAATGGCCCTGTGCTTGCTGGGCTGCCTGGCCATGACCACTCCAGTATAGCAAAGGGGAAGATGGGGACTGGAAGGGGGGTTTAATGCATCCTGTGCTCTTCCTCGCCTCACCACTGGCAGCTCACCTGCCTGCAGGTTGTCCTGAAGGAGTCTGGGGGACAGCTGAAGTCAGAGTGTCCATCCCCAGGCTGGCCTTGGACTTGCTCCTGCACTCTGATCTGCCCAGACACTGTGAATTTGAGCCTGGAAGGAAGCTCTTGTGGAAAAGCTGGTTCATATTAAAGCCTAACACTACTAACACTACTAACACTAGACCTGGATGGGAAAAATCCCAAACCAGAAACTCTGCAAACTGTAGAACTCTGGTTTTGTGTTGGTTAGGTTACATGTGCAACATGTCAAACAGCACAGTGGATGGTGAAGAACAGCCAGAACACTGCCAGCAATTCTGGCCAAAATGCTCCATTTCATTAAAATTCAACAGACAGATAAAACACCAACTTTTTTGCCTGTTGAAGTGCACAGTTTGTTTTGGTGTGTTGTTTTCAAAGACAATTACGAGCTGAAAGAAATCAAGGAATGAACAGACTCAGATTTTTTCACCTAATATCCAGCCCCTCTGCCTGCAACTGGAGTGCTGTGCTGTGATCTGAGCATTTTAAAGTGATAAATAATTACAAAAAAAAAAAAAGAAGCTGCCAAGCTCCCAGGAACTGCACTTAATGGTGCAGTCAAGTACAGGTTGTGATGGCTGCACACGAGGGACTAACGGAACCTCAGCATCCTGACACTAGTTTTTAGCATTTGGACAGTGTCCTGTTTTGTAATCAAGATTTCCAGAAAGATCTTGTAAGTCTAAACATCAGCAGAGCAGACGATTTCCAGTATGCTGGGGAGCTGAAGCAGGTCTCGGAGGCTGAGGTGCCATCATTTTATAAGAAGCTCTTTTTATTTAGAAGCTTCTATATAAAACCCATCTGTTTTCTGTTGGCCTAGCACCTGGTCTCACCATCTAGGCTGCTGTAAACCCAGTTTTGAAAGATGCTTTTAAGTCCCTTACAAAGGTTATTGCTTCAGTCAGCGCAGGGCTCGTAGGAATGTGCTGACGGGCTGGCTCCTGTGGAAGCCTGAAGCTGAATCAGGTCCTCACCGTGCTCTTTGGGGAATTGCATCCCAGGAGGCACAGATGAGAAACCAGTTGCCTGAAATTCTGCTCCTGAAATTCGTGCAACGTTTGCTTTCACTGTTGTCACCCAAATGCACGATAGACAAGGAGGCTTGGGGGCAAGAACTGGTATCGTGGGCAGGAACGTGGCATTGCTCACTGGGAATAAACCTCCCCGTGTTAATGATGGGTGCTATGGAAGCAAAATCCTAACTCAGCAGTTTTATCTGCCCCACACTGAAGTGCAGACACGGCTTTGTGTTCCAGGGTCCTCTTTGAGCTGCTGTGGAGGGATTACTTTCGATTCGTGGCCCTGAAGTATGGCAGGAGGATCTTCTCAGTGAGAGGTGCGTACGGAGCAGCGGCTCTGGAGAGGAAAGGGCAGTGAAGAGCCTGTCACCTTGGTGTTGCACAGACATTTTCGTGGCACTTCTGTCACCACTCTGGGATGTGCTGTTAGCACAGGAGTGCCAGGCACTGCGTAGACACTGAGCCTTTTGCCCCAAATCTGATTAGGTTTGGGGAGTGTTATTAACACGTGTTAGTGGGAAACAGCAGCACAATAAGAGTAAAGATGCTGTTTCCGGAGACACTCTGCCTTTGGAAAGAATCCAGGCTTCAGGCTTGCTCAAGTTCACCAGAGGATCTGGGACAGAGCAGGGACTGGCCCAGCTCTATAAATCCCAAGAAACCATGTTCTTTCTGCCTTGCACTACGCAGGAATCAGAGTGAGACCCAGTCACTTTATGTGCAGGTAAGTCCTGGAGTAAAACTGAACTAGAAAATACTAGCTTGGGCCAGAGCACATCTCCAGCCACTTCTAAGGTCTGAGGAATTTTTAGTTAAAAAGATTAAACACCCACAAAACAAATTATCAAAAAACAAATTATCAAAATCTGTTAGGCCTTGAGCATCCTCAGTGTGCACAAGACACCCCTTTGCAACACCTTTGCAGGAGGAAAGTGGCTCATTTCTAATACCACCAAGAGGGACAGCTTCATCCTAATGTCCTGTGTCAACCAAAGTGCCTCTGGCTGTCACTGTTTTATTAATAACTGCCTGCATCAGCATTTTTCTTCCTTAACAGTTCATTTTTTTCCTTACTAGGGCTTCAAAGCAAAGAAATTGCCTGGAAAAAGGACCTTCAGCTCTTTGACTGTTGGAAAGGTCAGTAGCAACTGCAGCTTTGAGTAAGTGTGCTTTTGGTTTCCACACATTTGCATGCTCACCCGTGCCCTAACACTAACTCAAATTTACTTAGGGGAGCTTTCAGCATGATTAGGCCCTGTCATTTAAACTGTTACCACCAAACAAGAATCCAGCCCCCCAGTTTGGTGTGATTACAGGATACGTGGCTTCCTGTCCGAGACCGAGCACCAGAGAGGAGCAAGCCCACAGGGTCTCACCAGTGGCCAGGCTCTGGCTGGCTGGTGAGATGCCCTGTGGGTAGATTTTCCTGCCTGGGTGAAAATGTTAGGACCTGTTGGTCCCAAACAGAGGCTGACCAGCCCTTTTATCAGTGCTAGATTGTTCTTCCAGTTGGTTTTGGTTAGAAGGTTAAAACAGCGTTAGAATAAATCACATCTCTCATCACCCCACAGCTTTTCTTTAGCTCTTCTCACATGAATAGCAAGCATAACATCTCAAATTAAAACATGGAGAGACTAACAGATTAAAGTATCAGAATCAGTGAAGCATACACCTCTATACCTTCCTTCATGTTAATGCCATGTGTGTCCATTTGCACACAGGTACAATAAATCTTTTCCATAACAGCAGACCAGGCTCCCTGCTTTTCAGGTGCTAACCCCCAGGGACTTGTCCAGTACAATCCCCTCCATTAGTCACCTGTCAAGAATCTTTCTGTTCTTGGCCCATCTCACTTACATCTGTGTATTTATTTTGCTCTGTAAAATTCCTTGCAATCCACATGATTGTTTTTTCCAGCCTGAGGTTTTTCTCTACCTTGTTTTCCTTCTTGCCACAAATTCTCCTCACTTTAATTTCCAGTATCCTTTCCCATGTAATTTCCAGAGGTTCTTAGTGGCTGCACTCCAGCTTAACCCTCACTGAAATCTCTCTCTGCCACTGTACACGGGCACTTTCTTACCTCCTGGGATGGCTGTGAATGTTGTGACCACAGGTTGCTTTATGAGGGACCAAAAAATGACCCAGTGCTGTCTTTTGTCTCCGCAGAGGGCAGGACAGGGGTTCCCTTTGTGGATGCCAGCATGCGGGAGCTGGCTGCCACCGGCTTCCTGTCTAACCGAGCGCGGCAGAACGTCGCCAGCTTTCTCACCAAGGACCTGGGGCTGGACTGGAGGATGGGGGCAGAATGGTTCGAATACCTGCTGGTAAGCCTGAGCTCTTCGTGTAGCTGGAGTTGCTTGTGCTCCCTGCTACGAGTGACAGGCAGGAGGACAGCTCTGCCTGCTAAGGAAGGGTGCAGATGATAATCGGTTCTTTTCAGGCTGATGCCAGCGTGTGTGTGTGCTGTTTGTGAGGCATCTACTTCCCAAAGCTCACATAAGAGAAGGGAATTTTGCCACAGTGAAGCTGCCACCAACCAAGATGCAGCTAAAAAGTTTGCAGGGATAGCTTTGATCCTCTGGCTTTTTGCCAGAGATCTGTCACACTTGAGAAAACCTTCAAATGTAAATTATGGTAACAATGCCCTGATTTGCTGACCCCAGAGGCTGGGGA
The DNA here is from genome assembly GCA_025331215.1 of Actenoides lindsayi. Taxonomy (NCBI): domain Eukaryota; kingdom Metazoa; phylum Chordata; class Aves; order Coraciiformes; family Alcedinidae; genus Actenoides; species Actenoides lindsayi. The sequence continues at coordinate 10,858 of WTSP01012515.1, read as the reverse complement.
GGAGGACAGCCCAGGAATAGAACATGAAAAGAAATGTGTTCTGGCCACCACAGCTGGCTCTGGCACGGCGCCTTTGCATTGATCGCTGTGGACAGGGCAGCATTCAGTCAAGAACAGGCAAGTATGGACAATAGCTGGATCAGCTTCCAGAGAGCTCCACCCTGGCTTCAGGCATCCTTCTTCATTCTGATGAGTCACAGGCCCCCCTGCCAACTGAAGCATCAGTTCACTTGTCATATGCCAAGCAGCAGCCACACAAGCTCAGTTAAATAGCCAGGTTGCTTCTCCGTCCTCAGTCCCCATAGCTGCTTCCCAGGAAGGTCTGAAGAGGCTGGCAGTGCCCAGCCCAGCTCTGTGCCTCTGCTTGGTCGCCTTTACTTCTGGTGATGGAGAGACCGTCAGTAGCACCATGCTGAGTGGTGAGAACAGGCTGAGGAGGTGAATCTGCACATGTTCTTCACCGTACTGAATGGTACAGACTGAAAAAGACCCCAGGTGCCTCAGCAGCTCCTCACCAGACTTGTGCTCTGGACCCTTCCCCAGCTCCGTTGCCCTTCTCTGGACACTCTCCAGCCCCTCAGTGTCCTTCTGGGAGTGAGTGGCCCAAAACTGAACCCAGGATTTAAGATGCAGCCTCATCAGTGCTGAGTATAGGGGGACAATCCCTCCCCTAGTCCTTCTGGTCACACTGTTTCTGCTACAAGCCAGGATGCTGTTGGCCTTCTTGGCCAGCTGGGCACACTCTGGCTCATCTTCAGTCATGCTGCCCACAAACTGTTCCTTTCAGCTTGTGTCACACACTGATACATGGCTAAACAGCTCTGTTACTTTAACCTGGTGGCATCCTCAGAGTAACATACAGGAGACAGGAGATTGATGGGGGAGATCTGGCAATAGAATGGTAGAGGCCACTACAGAACTGAAACTGGTCTCGCCTCTAAAAAGGGAAAGCAATGTGTATTTCACCTCAGATACTTCCAGCAAAGGTCCACCGAGAGTCTGTGCATGCTCCTGAAGAAAAGAGTGTTTGTCATCCACACCTGACAGACTGAGGCAAGCTCTCTGCAACCCACTGAAGGCAGGAGAAAGGCCAGAGACCTCTGCTGGCCTGAACGGGGAATATCTCGGTGGTGGCATTCAAAGGGTCAGGCCTCAAGGAAAGGGAGAGAAACAAACCGAAGAGAATGCCAGGAAGGGGCAAGGCTGAGGGGGGAAATGAGCTTGCATCCCCCAGTCCCCCTTGGATTTGCCCTCACCTCCCACACCCACTTTCCTGCATATCTCTTGCACAGTCAGGCCTCCAGTGGCATCTTTCTTCCCCTCCTTATCTCACCAACTGGAGGAAGTGCTGCTGGGAAGGGGAAACCTGGTGCTCAGTGAACATAGCTGGCTGTTGCTCACCCTGACCCCAGCTCTGGGCTGGCCTGGCAGGGAACGGGGAAGGGAACTTGGCAAAGCCCCTTTTCCTCTGTCTTCTGGGTGCGTTGAGCTCCCTGCTTCAGGAGGTGGCTGAGACTTTGGAAACATCACTGCGTGGAGGTATTTAAAAGATATTTAGATGAGGCACTTAGGGACCTAGTTTAGTGGTGCCCTGGCAGTGCTGGGTTAATGGTTGGACTGGATGATCTTAACGGGCACTTCCAACCAGAACAGTGTTGTGATTTATGATTCCATGGCTGGTTGTCGCTGTGGCTGCAGTAAAGGGGGAAGGACAACGGCTCTGAACCTGCTTTGCCACCTGGCTTGGCAAACTTTCCGCTACGCCTTCGCAACGCAGACACCCCTCCGAGGAGTGCACAGAGCTCCCACGTCACTGCCAGTCCCACCCCCCTCCTGAGCTAGGGTTGAGTTGTCCTACAACTGGAAAGCTTCTGATATGGGATTTAAGCCACCCTGCCCAGCTGAAGAGCACTCAGCCTGGCCCGTGTTCTGCTCTCGTTTGTGCCTGGTTCAGGAGCCTTGCTCCATTTTACATACGCATCCTTTGAGAGCTTTCATTGTGGAGATGGAGAGTAAGTTGGAGATGTGCAGCCTCCTGAGTACGTCACGAGAGCTCTGGTGTTTCCCATAGCAAAGCACCTCTCTCTGCCAAGTCCCTGTGAGCTGAGGCTTAGCACCTGGTGAAGGTTGAGTGTGGCAGGGGCACAACTGCAGCGTTCTTATCGATCGCATCCTTAGACCCTCTGTGTGGTCACTCCGTACAGGCCGAGTTAGACACTTCTCCAGTCTGCCTAATGGGATCTGCAGAGATGATTTTGTTAAAATCTGTGGTCTCTGGGGAACTGGTCAGGAAGAATTTTCTCTGGTGTTTGAAATGTGCTGGGCTGCTGTTTCTTGGCCTATGAGCACTCAAAAGCCACGGCTCGTTATGACGTCTGTCAGACGATGGCAGAAAGAGCGTTTCTTTTTTTTAAAAGGGACCTGAGAAAATGACTTTGGCTGGACTTTTACCTATCTCATTGACCTAAGGACCACGCAGTGAAGTAGCCTGGGCAGCTGATCCCAGCTGTACAAACCAGCCATGCAGCACCGATCCCCTCCGAGACACGGCTGCACCTACAGGGGAGGGAGGGCTCTGCCTTACCCCCGTGTGGCCAGACCCATTCCCATGCAAGGAATTCTCCCTTTGAGAGATGGGATGGACGGGGAGAAAAGATTCACTAAGGGTCATCCCAGCTCTTCTTACTCTTCTCTTCCTCTGTTCTCCAGGTGGATTACGATGTTTGTAGCAATTACGGGAACTGGTTGTACAGCGCCGGAATCGGCAACGACCCGCGGGGCAGCAGGAGGTTTAACGTGCTCAAACAAGGCCTGGAATACGATGGTGACGTGAGTCTTGTCTGTCTGTCTGTCTTACACTGAGGAGGGCAGCAAAGCATATGTGATAGTTTCAGGGAAGAGAGGAGATCAGTCTGCTCTGCGGGGACTGCTGCAGAAACAGACCTGTGATCTCCTTGCCAACAGCCAGGCAGGTTCCTCGTGGTTGTGCAGGAAGAGCTGACGTTTGCAATCTGCTGCTGTCCCCAGAGGGGCTGGTGCTCTGTAAACCCTTCCTGCCCTGCTGTTGGTCCAGGTCTTTAGTGTTTCATCATCGTTTCTTCCGGGTAACAGCCACATCCCATCAGGATCTCACGCAGCCGTTTCCTTCAGCACAGAGCAGCTTCTTGGAGTACTCAGAAGTGACAAGTGACGGAGCTGCTCACGTGGCACCTTAGGAGGTTCTGGAGAGTAGATTAAACCTGTGACTCCTCTGGCTGTGCTCTGTAAGTGGTGGGAGCGGATAAATCGCCCTTTCCATGTGCTTAGCCAGCATTCCCATGCTGGATTAGCTGTTTCCACCCTGTTCCTCAGCTTCCTGGCAATCTACGCTGTTGCCTTTCAGCCCTGTGGCTGGCTGGACTTCACAAGGAATCAGGAATTAGTCCTAGTAGGGGACACAGCAGTGGAGTTATTGGGAGATGGAGGGGCAGGGAGGGTTCACTTCGCCAAGCACAGGGGCGTGCAGCTGAGCTAGTCAGCCTAGTTTCCTTCAGTCACTGGAAAGAAGGAAGGACTTCTTGTGAGTGACTTCATCTCACTGTGTCCTGAGCTGTACCAAAAAAAGCACCAAGGTCTCCCTCCTCTGCCTGCAGAGTGAGCCTGGGGGAAGAGCTCCAGCATCCAGGTCTCTCAGCATCCAGGTCTCTGTGTTTAGGCACCACTTCTGGGGAGAGGGTTTCACAGGAGCAGCTAAGACTGGTCCCAGGCAACTGATGCTGTCCTACACCAGCTTCTTTACCTGGAAATCAGGCTTCTGTCTTGTGTGTTCAAAAAGACTCTTGCTGGGAAGCACTTAGAGAGCGTTGCTGAATGGATCCCCTCCTGTTGGTTCTGTTTGCAGGGGGATTATGTCCGGCTGTGGGTCCCCGAGCTACGGGGCATAAAGGGAGCAGATATCCATGCCCCTTGGGCAAGGGACAGCGCTGCTCTCTCCCAGGCAGGAGTCACTCTAGGTGAGACTTACCCACAGCCAGTTCTGACAGCCCCAGAGTGGAGCCGACACATCAACCAGAGGCCTGTGAGTACTGGGAAGGTTTGGATGGGGTGGAAGGGCTCCAGGCAGCTGCTCTGCTCCTGGGAGTTCTGCTCTTCTTTCTCAGGTACAGAGGCTGACTGCTCAGCCAGGGTTATTTAGCTGGGTCTAAATTAGTCTGAGGCACAAGCCCATGTACCGACCTCCTGCCATCCAGACAGTCACCTTGTTAGTGTATTTCCCAGCAATATTTTGCCAGGGCCAACAAGAACCTTCCAGAACCTTGTCCAAGCACAGTTTGAGGGTACCACATGCTAAGGACTGTCACAAAAAACACAGTCCTGACACTGCCACCTTACATCATATGGTACCAGCTGTGCCAGGCCAGTTGGCTGTAGGGCTGAAGAGTGAACCCATGCATTTGGGTATGAGTGGAGGGATGGGCTATCTCTGAAGGCCTCCGCTGGCCTAACCACCCCCTGATGCAGGACAGAAGGGAGCCAGAGTTGATGCTGTTTCCACTATGTTCATGAGGTGGAACTCCTACTATGCTTGAATGCATCCAAACTGGAGTCAGCAAGACCTGATGAAGGGGACTGGGCCTTGCACTCTGCTTTTTGGGTGTATCTGCCCTTTAGAATGGGGAGAGATTAAGGTGTGGATCCAGTGACACGTTAACACTTGCATCTGCTGACTGGGCTGTGGTTCTGGGAGGAGATTGGTACAGGAGGAAAGTGCTCTGTAGCTGTGGGTGGGGTCAGTGCTGGTGGAGCTGGCAGGGAAGAAGGAAATGTTTGTAACCAACAGTTGTGTATTTGGGGGGGGCTGTCAGTGTTTTATCTTCCCCCATGCATCCCTCTGAATCATAGATTCATTCTGGTTGGAAAAGACTGTTAAGATCATCCAGTCCAACTGTTTCCCCAGCACTGCCAGGTTGTAACTAACCCCTGTCCCTCAGCACCACATCTCCAAGGCTTTTAAATCCCTCCAGGGATGGGGACTCCTGGGCCAGCCCTCGAGAACCCTTGCAGGGAAGCAATTTTTTCTACTATCCAACATAAACCTCATCTGGCACAACTTGAAGCTGTTTCCTCTTGTCCTATCACTTGTTACCTGGGAGAAGAGCCTGACCCCAGCTGGCTCCAACCTGCTGTCAGGGAGTGAGAAGGTGTTCCCTGAGCCTCCTTTTCTCCAGGAGAAACAACCCCAGGTCCCTCAGATGCTCCTTGTTAGACTTTTTCTCTAGACCCTTCCCCAGCTTCGTTGCCCTTCTCTGGCCACGCTCCAGCCCCTCGATGTTCTTCCTGGAGCGAGGGACCCAAAATTGAACCCAGGACTCAAAGTGCAGACCAGAAGAACCTCTCCCATCAGCTCCCTCCCAAACCAAGTATCAGAATCTGTTTGAAAAGACAAACCCACACCTTACCAGTAGCCCCAGTTTCCCAAGCCTAGAGCTGTGCCAGCCATGCCTCCTGCCTTTCTCGTGAACTTTGGGCTAGAAGTGCCTCATTTTTCTGCGTGTCAGGGCTGCTTTGGGACCAGATGGACTCCGCAGCATCAGTAAATATCTCACTGCTCATCTTTGGCAGCAGGAAAGAAGTCCCCATCCTGGGGGCAGGAGGGGACCTGCACACCCAGCAACACAGCGCAAGGCCAGAGGGATAGATTTTTACTTTTCTCGCAAGAAGGACACAAGCTGAAGCCTGTCCAGGTGTGTGCTGGAGAAGTGCTCAGTGGGAGGTTAATCTCCTTGGGCCAGGTCAGTGACAGAATCTGGCCACACCAAAATTCCCAGGGATCTGCCCGTTGGGTGTCCCCTGGGACCGGAGCTGGACCTGGCTTATCTGGAGGTTGCGGTGATGGGATCTTGTGCTTAGGCCGGTGCTGCGAGCTCTTGGGCAGCTCACTTGCCACTCCCCAGGAGGGACAGCCCCTCAGTGCCCATCTCCCATGGACAGTGCATCCCCCTGAACTCCATAACGTCCTTTGGTTGAAAGGGGATGCCTGATTAATGTTAATTAACCAAAATGGCACGGCCTCTCTGTTGGGAGGAGACGTGGCTGCTTTTCCAGCGCCTCCTGCTTTGCACTGGTGCTTGCAGCTTCTCCAGCTCTGTTAACACCTCTTTACAAACTGGAGCAGATGGTTGACGTGCCAGGTGTTCAGTCACAAGTCTTCCTAGCGAGCTTTCCTGTGCTCATTATTTCATGTTTGAAAGCTTTAAACCTACCAAACGCCGTGCAATTAAAAGTTTTACTACTGGAATATTTCATCTTCCTCATTTCCATAAAGATCCCCAGAGAGAGACATCAGAGGATGTTATTTTATTGTGTCTCCCACAGTATGTTGGAGAAACAGCAAATTCTGCTTGAAAACAGCCCTGGAGTCCTTGCAGCACCCAGGTTGCTTTTGGTACCAGGCTGGGAGCTGGACACGCTCAGTTCAGAGCTGTGTTTTGTAATCAGCACCAAAAACCAGTCTAAAATGGTTCCCTGGCCGTCTGAAGCATTTTGGGTTCATGCAGAACGTTGTACTCCCCGGAAGGGTTTGAGGATTTGGAGACAGACATTTTTGTGCTGTCGTGGAACATTGTCACCTGATGGAGAGCCCAGGTTTGAACTCTCCAATCCCCAAAGCAGCCCTCTCTCGGCAGGTGGGACATGGCACTGGATTTATTACCTCTGGGGATCCTGCGGGGGATCTTTAGACCATAATTCTCTTAAATCTCTTGCTAGGGTAGGTAAGTTCAGGGCTGGTCTGAGAAAAGAACTGGCTTGGGACGCAAAAGCAAGTTTTCTGCCAGTGTCGCAGCCGAATACATTTGACACGGTTGTGACTTAGCAGCGATTCACAATTTATTAGTAGTATGAGGTATATCATTTACCAGTTCTGGGCTCCCCAGTTCAAGAGAGGCAGGGAACTACTGGAGAGAGTCCAGCGGAGGCTACGAAGATGCTGAGGGGCCTGGAGCCTCTCTGCGCCGGGGATAAGGCTGAGAGCGGAACCCCGCCCGCAGCCCGCGGCGGGGAGGGCGGGCGGAGGCGGGAGGCGGAGGCCAAGGCGGGGCGAGGCGGGAAGCGAAAGGGCGGCGGGGGAAGTCGCGAGAGCTGCGCGGCCATGGCCACGGTGCCGGTGGGCTCCAAACCCGGCCCGGGCACCGAGCCCGGCTCCGATCCCAGCCCCGTCGCCGTCCCGTCGCCGCCCGATTTCCACGCCGTACCCCTGGTAGCGCTGAACTACGGCGTGCGGCGCCGGCTCGGCCTTTACCTCAACCCGCGGGCGGTGACGGCCGCCGACTGGACGGCGCTGGCGGAGGAGCTGGGCTGCGAGTACCTGGAGATCCGGCGGCTGGAGGGGCGGCCGGACCCCACCGCCGCCCTGCTGGAGGACTGGCAGAGCCGCTGCCCCGGCGGGGCCACCGTCGGCCGCCTCCTGGATCTCCTGCGCCGCCTGGGCCGCCACGACGTCCTCCTCGACCTGGCCGGCAGCGTGGGTGAGACGCGGCCGCACCGACCGCCCCCCGCGGGGCTCCGGGCCCGGAAACCGGGAACCCTCGGGCGGGGAGGGGACTGAGGGGCGGGAGCGGGGCCGAGCGACCCCTTCCCGTGCGGGGTGGTCTGATGGGCCTGGCCGGGCCGTGCCTGGCTCCGAGGCTCCGGGCTCCGCTGGGGACGCTGCCCGCGGCTCCTCCCGCCCTCTGCCAGAGCGGGGCCCGGCTCAGCTCGCTGCTTCCGCGATGCCTGGGCGGGGGAAACGCTGCTTGTGTTGGTCTGTGCTGCTCTGTTCGGGGAGGTGATGTTGAGAAAAGAACCCCGTGCAAGCGGGAAAGCCCTCCCCGGGCTGTGGAGGGGGTTTCATAGGAGCCCCACGTAGCTTCCAGGAGCGAAGGGAGAAGCGCGCTGTATTTCGGCTAATGCAGAAGTAACCTGGAGCTGCACAAGTAATCTGGAGCTGCACAAGTAATCTGGAGCCCCATCTCATCTCAAACCTTCAGAAGTAAAGTTTGAAGCGTGTCAGAGGATGCTTTGGGCCAGGTCAGCCAGGGCCCGATGCGGGGCAGCGTGACAACTGCGATTGTGCTGGGAAGGTGTCTGCAGGGAGAGATGAAGGGTGTGTGGAACTGGGCAATGGAAGGGAAAAATAATTAATCGGGTAATGGAAGGGGGGAAAAAAAATCCTTGCTAACTGAAAAAAGAAAAATTGAGATAGGCCAGTGAGAAGTGTGAGGGTTCTAGTGCTGTTTTGATAACGTGTTCTTTATAGACTCCTGGTATTCTTCGTGATCACAGAAATTCAGAGGGGCAGATTCATTGCCGAAGGATCTCCAGTAGCAGAGACTCCACTGAAGCCCAGTGGTGTGTACCATGGCTTACTGGGTCAGTGATGGAGAAATAATACATCTTGCTTCCTGTTGTTGAAGATGTAGAAATGTATCTATGTAGAGACCCAGACTGAGGAGCAATGGAGGACTTCCCCACGCTCCTGGACTTCTTCTTACTTAAAAAACACACATTCTGAAGACTCATTTTTGGGAAAGAAAAAAAATCAGCATGCGTCCTGAGCCACCCATCAGAGGGTCATGAAAAATAGCAGAAGTTTCCAGGTGGGGCTTGACAAAAATGTTGGGTATCACCTAGGCTGCTTCAGGCTCTGAATTCAGGAGCTGGCCCGCTGGGAGGGAATGTGGTGGATGCTCTTGGTCAGAACCTGACTAGACAGCAGCAGGAAGAGCGGGAGGAACCTGAACTTCGGGAAGGTCACGAGCTGGTGGTAGGTCGTGGTGGTAGGTCATGCTGATAAGGGGAGACGGACAAATTCTTGGAAGAAAGACCCCCCTGAGGGTCACAAAAATAGTGCCTCTGCTCAGGAACTTCCTGAACTGCAGTTTGTCCGAGGGACAAAGTCTAAAAATAGATTGTAGATAATTTCAGGGAAGTATCACCCTGTGTTTACTTTATTCGTACGTTCTCCCCGGGTTTTGTGCAGTGGATGCCAGGGGAGATGGACCCTCAGCCTGCCCCGGCGTGGCCATTCCTCTGGTGATTTTTGGCCGAGGACTGTGACCTGTTGCTAGAGCTCCGAGCTCTTGCAGAAGGCAGAAACACTCTCATGAAGAGGAGAGGAAAGGGAGGCTGTTGCGTGCGCAGGGTTTCCTGATGCCAGGGGCACCTCTGTGCCTGCCGTCAGGACACCTGCGGTGGGGTTCAGCTCAGATCCAGAAAACAGCAGCGTTGGGGTTTCTGAGCTGTCATCACAGAGGGTGCAGACCTGGGGTGCAGTTCGGCTGCCCACACAGAGACCCATCGAGTCATCTGAGAGGTGTCAGGGTATCTCACATGGCTTCTACCTCCTGATGGAGACGGGTGGCTGGCAGGTCCAGTGTCATACCCGCTAGCCCATAACAGCGTCTTGGACCTGCTGGGATCTCTCCAGTGATAACTGGTGCCCTCGTGTGGGCAGATGATCCCAGGTCCTTTGGGACGCAGCATCCCCATTAAACACAACTCGTCGGTGCTGTGCAGCTCCAGAGGACGTGGTTGATTTGTGGGTTGGTTCTGCTGCAGAACTGATTCCCTGTCTTTTTGGTCTGATCCAGTCACAAGGTGCAGAACTATGAGGATGGGGCTTCAGGAGCAGGGGTCACTGGTCTCCCACCCACATCCTGCGCATCCCAGAGACCTGTTAATCTTCTGGTGCCCTCGTACCAGTGACCTCTGTAGCTGTGCCAGCTCAACCCTCTGAGAGATCAGGACTTTCCTGATTGATACTTGCTGGGTTTTTCTTTAATCTTAAAAAGAAGCTTTAGAGAGTTTCAGGTTTTTGTTAATTCCTGGTTTCGATTCTCCTTTCGCTTTCAAGTTCTCCTGCAGTTGCATGTTGCAGAGCGGTGGAGTCCCCAGGGTTTCTTCTCACTTCTCCAAAGACCTCACGCTGAGGTTTATCATTCGTTTTTAAACAAAACCTGTAGAATCTGTGCCCATCACCGTTCCACAGCAGCCAAAGTGACGGGCCTTGGTGGTGTCAATCAGCCGGTGTGTGTCCGCTCTGATTAGTAAAAGACAATCTGAAGACTTCTCGTTGAGAATCCTCTCCCTCCCCAGCAGTTATGTGATGATTTTAAATACTCCAAAACGCATAGTGGTGAGAGTGGGCAGTAGAGGTGAGGCCTGGAACGTGCTGTTAAACGTGTACTGGGATGTCCTAGGATTAAGGATAATAGGAGGAGATGGGTTGAAAATGAATACAAGAAAGTTCTTCTGTACACAGCAAGAGTGAGCTTCGGGAATTCCTTGCTAGGGGTGGTGGTGGAGGCAGCCTCGAGAGGTTCAAAAAGGAGTGAGAGAAATTCTAGGTACAAAAAGAACCGGGCAGGGGGTTTCCCTCTGATAGCCCTGATGCATGAAACAGCTATTCCTGTTTTAAAGCCCTCCAGCACTAAAACCACCGTCACAGGAACCTTTTGCCCTGGTTGTGTCTTTTTGCAGAGGAGGACTGCAAGAAGTACTTGCAGAGGAAGCGGGAGCAGGCTAACCAGCCTCTTCAAGTGCCAGCCGTCGACAGCAGCGTGCCGAAGACATCGGAACTGATGGGCATCACCACCAGGGACGACCCGTACGGTAAGCGCCCGTGATTACCCTGCTGCCCCATACCTCGTGTTGCAGTTGCCTTCGGCTGTAGCAGACCCCTGGGAGAAGTGGAGAAAACCTGTTTGCTTTTGTTACCCCCCGTGGCTTTTCCACATTTTAGCTGGTAGTCAGCAGGTGTCAGGGTTTAGGGTCAGGGCAGCCCCTTAGACCTGTAGCAGATGCTCTCTGTTAACCCCCCTCCCTCCCCAAAGGGGAAGAG
>WTSP01012514.1:5825-56178 GCA_025331215.1 Actenoides lindsayi | reverse complement strand
TGTTTTTTTTTTTTCGTCCCCCCCCCTTTCTTCTTTCTCTCGTCTCCCCTCCCCCCCCCCCCCCCCCCCAAGAACACCCCACACAACTATTTTTAAACCAAAAGTTAACAATCAGTAATCCTGGAAACCTTGTCGAGTAATCTTGAAAACCAGGGTTTGCTCAATTCCTTCCAGGAGCTCTACCGTTTTATTTGGCTCTGGCAGGACCGCCAGGCTTCAGCATTTTGTCTCTATTGAAATTTTGCTGAATTCCTGTTTAGTTCTTCTCATTTCCTCTATTACTTGAGTATCCATGGAGATCTTGGTGTTTTGTGCCATTTCTGCCTGACTAGCAGCACCAACTTCTTTTCAGAGGCTTGCTGCCACTTATTTTGCTGTATCTCAGCGCGTATGGGTTCCAAATCTTTCTCTTTTTTTGTATTATTTTGCTTAGTACATCTACCCTCTTGTTCCACTAAAGCAGTTGGGTTACATTAGTGTAACTTCTTCTCAAAGTCCCACAGCGAAGCCATACAGATAGTTCACCTAAAAGATACATCCGCCCAAGATGTCCGTCTCAGAGCAGAGGGGACCGCAGGCAGCACTCCCCCTGCTTCAGCACATCCGAGGCTGCCCGGGAATCAGCCTCGCTCCTATTGCTCGACTGCATCAGCAGCTGGAGTCAACAAGCGCCGCTGTTGATGCTAAAACGTGAGGAGGACTCGCAGTAATTGCAGCCTGAACTTGGCTGTTGCACAGACTCCGCTGCTGGGTAGCAGTCAGCCATGCCGTCAGAAAGGATGGAGCAACAGGCGCGGGCAGAACCACATGAAGATTTGAACAGATTGTCAAGTGGCTCAACGGCAAAATTCACTTTGTCCTTTTTTAAGCTGTGTGCCTAAACCTGTCTCAGTGGCAATGGCTACACAATAATTTTAAGTGTCAGAGTTCAGTAAGGTAACAAAGTGTGATGTTACATCTTAAAATCATAGAATTATGGTTTGGGTTGGAAGGGACAATAAAGATCATTTAGTTTCAACCCCCTGCCGTGGGCAGGGACACCTCCCACTAGACCAGGTTGCTCAAAGCCCCATCCAGCCTGGCCTTGGAACACATTTAGTGATGGAGCATCCACAGCTTCCCTGGATAACTTGTTCCAGTGTCTCACCACCCTCATAGTGAAGAAATTCTTCCTAATTTCTAATCTAAATCTACCCTCTTCCAGTTTGAAGCCATTACTCCACATCCTATCACTTCAAGCCCTTTTAAAGAGTCCCTCCCTTGGTTTCTTGTAGGGCCTTTTCAGATAATGAAAGGCCATAATAAGGTCTCCCCAGAGCCTTTTCTCCAGGTTGCATAACCCCAACTGTCTCAGCCTGTCCTTGTAGGAGAGGTGTTCCAGCCCCCTGATCATTTTTTGGATGAGTGGTAGCCGCTATAGAAGAGCTGCAGTCAGATGCTCTCAAAACGTAAGAGAAGACCTTTGAAAGTACCTGTGGCCAGGTGCAGTGAGAAAAATCTGTTGAATACACCTGAAAAGGCCATCTACACACTTGAGCCGATCCATACTGATCACTGAGGAACATGGAAGAGTTGCATGGAGGCCTGAAGCAGTAAGACTACCATGGAAGGAAGCAATCTGCTTCAAACCAGATATTAGACATTCAACAGGCAGTTAGTATGTACATCTGCAAGGCCAAAAGCTATGGTTATTTGCCCATTTCCTCAGTCCTAGAAAGGTACAAACACAGGGAATTGTGCAACCAGACTGGTTTACAACAGTCTGGAAACCTTCCAGCAGGATTTAGGCCAAGTCTGTCACAGATCAGCCAAGTTCCTAAATGCCCTAATCTTCTGCCAGAGCAGCAACCACAGGGTACCCACAACAGTTCTATCACGCTGTAGCAAGGAGGTGTAGAGGAAAACTTTTGACCTTGGAGACAGGCATATCCCTAAAGCTACTTCTGCCTCCCACACTTGTATGAGGTTCATAAAATTCTGCCTTCACTTAGCCCAAATGGGAGATATAAGCCATGGTTGAAGCTGTAGGAACCTGCATCAAAAACTACTTAGGCTGTGATCTTACTATTAACGCAGGGCCCAAGTGAACACCCACACTCTGCAGTTTAAGTGACCGCAGAGGCGCTTCATCCACGCAACTCCGCAGGCAGAACGAACGCGAGCTTCACCTGCCCACCGCCCTGACAGATCCTCAGAAGCACTTTGCTTCGATCTCCCACGGGAGGCAGGAGGCGCTGCCGGACGGCTCCGGGACTCCCCAAACCCTCACAGCGCTCCTGAGCGGGCCGGGCCGAGCTAAGGCGACCGCGCTCGCTCCGCCCCCAGCTACCGTACGCCTCCCACCCTCGGTCGCCAGCCTCCTCCGCCCCCCAGGACAGGGCGCACTCATGAGGGCCGCACCGCCAACTTCCCCTCACCGCCCCTCAGCCCGCGCTGACTGGGCACCGCGGAGCATGCGCGCAGGGCGGACGGCGCCTGCGCGGTACAGCCGGGGCCGCGGCGGAGGGCGGGCTGTGGACGCGGCTAGACGCGACGCGGCGAAACGCGGAGCAGCGGCCGGGTGGCGGCGGCGGCTCCTTCCGGGCGGTGACGGCGTAGCCGGCCGCGTCCCTCGCTCTCAAAATGGCGGACGGAGCCGATGGAGGGCCCAAAGCGGGAGCGGCGGGAGCAGCGGGCGGCCGGGTCCCCGTGTGGCCCCAGGAGCGAGCCATGGTGAGGCTGCAGCCCGGCGGGGCGGCGCGGTTCCCCTACCCCCGCCCGGGGGCAGTCTGTGACCTGCCCGTGCTGCCATCCCGCCGCTCGGTCGAGCGTTGCTGTCCGCGGGGCACCCCGCTGCCGGCCGCGGAGGGCGCCGGCGCCCACCGCCTGAGGGGTGGTGCTGTGGCGGCCGCATCCTGTGTGGCGGCTGCCTCTTGCGTGCGGGGCTACCGTGCGGTGCCGCGGAGGGGCGGGACGCGCCATTGTGCGTCCGCTCTTTGCCGGCGGGAGGCGGCGGCGGCGGCACCTGGCGAGGCGCTACCGCGCCACGGGCTGCGGGGCTGGAGCTCGGGGTGGGCTGGGAGGAGAGCGCGGGGCCCGCAGCTCGGCACAGGCTCGGTCCTGGCGGCCTGGGCTGGCTGTGGCGGCCGCGTCTGCCCTGTGGAGTCTGCCCTGTGGCCCTGCCCCGGGGCCGGAGAGCCGCTGTCAGGCGGCCCCGAGGGGAGCGGCTTGTCCGCCAACTCCCCGCAGCATCGCCCGACCCCTGTCCCGTGTCTTCATTTGACCTCTACGTAATTAAACGAGATCAAACTGTAGAAAGCATCAAAGCCTATCCTGCGTCCTTAAAACGTTGTAATGTATACATGCATCTCTTGCCCTTTTCCTGGCTTTACCTTTCTTAATTAAAGGTGACTTCAGTGTGGAACAAAGAGGCTGAGTAACATGATTGTTCTGCAGAGTGTGAATGAAGCACCCAATAGTGAAGTTTAGGAAGGATGTAGACTGTTGCTTATTTGCCAAACAGAATTATCCTCTCTGATTTTTTTTTTTCCTTTCTTTCCTGTGAATTACTTTAATCACCTATGGATTTAATATTCCTTTAGTGAACACAGCTTGATGCTGAATTCAGCTCTCAGTAGTAGGTAAGGGCCTTCTGTGCTTTCCTTCACAATCTTGTGAAACGACTGCTGTGGTAGAATCACTTTTGCTGGAGTTTAAAACCCAAAGGCAGTCAGTTTAAGAGACTCTGGGTCTGTTACTAGAAACCTTGCATTTTATGTTATGTTTTCCTGTAACAACCTCAATACATAGTATGGTTTTGAAACTCTTGACTATAAATGTTTAAAGTACAGGTATTGCCAAGCATGTGGGTTAGCTCACTCTTTATGTGACGCTACACACCATTAATAAAATCAGGGAAATATAAATAGGGAGATGTTTGCCCATGGAACTTCTCATGCAGGTAGCAGTGCTAAGCCAACAACCATTATTCACTGTACCTTTCCTTCTGGAGTTGTAAGGGAATCTGCAAATTGTAAGGATGCAGTTTGTGACTATAGAGCCATTTCTAAAGTGAAGTGTATTTCTGTGGCCATAACGGGGCTATGTGTGAAATTTTTTTTCTTAACTAGAAACAATTTGAATTTAAACTAGTAAAAATATAATTTGATTGCATTATAGGGTCAAAAAATGCAACCTGATTCAGGCAACTTCTGAAGCTTGAGAGCCATGTATAATACAGCCAGAGAGGTACTGAGGGTGATAGTTGCAATCAGCAGCAAATCAGTGCAATCAACCTTTCATTGTTTGAGGATGTAAGAGGCTGAGTTAGCCCAGGCAATGTGTAAAACTGATGTTAGTGGCATTGTGAAAAACAGGGAAGCGTGTTGGAGATCCCCAGCTGCTCAAAATTGACACTGGTCCGCTAAGTTTTCTTAATTTTTATGTGTTTTCAGCCAGTTGAAAGT
Organism: Actenoides lindsayi; assembly: GCA_025331215.1. Classification (NCBI taxonomy): domain Eukaryota; kingdom Metazoa; phylum Chordata; class Aves; order Coraciiformes; family Alcedinidae; genus Actenoides; species Actenoides lindsayi. The sequence goes on along the minus strand of WTSP01012514.1, from coordinate 51,733 downwards.
CTCTGTGCCTGAATTCCTGTTACTCCAAGAGAGGTGGGTGGCCTCCCAGGCTATGTGGTCTGCCATCTATCCAAGCAAACTGCAGGAATTTTGACAGGGAGTGTGCGGTGAGGGTATTCTGTTAAAGGGAGAAGGAGAGCTAGGGCTATAGACTTGTGTTGGATCTGACAGCGTTCATGAAGTTATATTGCAAACCTGGTTATACTGATGCCAGAGAGCTGTATTCTGCAATAGTATGCCCGGTTTACTGCTGTACTGGTAGTACTGGTACTAGTTAGGCTGAACTAACATATCCTGACTGACTTGTGTTTTCACTGTGCACAGCTGGTCTGAACCTCCTGTCACTGTGGTGCTAGAATTGGGAAGTTCCAGGAGTGTGGAGCAGAAACAACTGGCTGAATGGAGTGAGCTTTGGCCATGCTGAACTTGTCACAGCTGTCTTGGCGTCAGCCCATTCAGACTTGCACTTGCTGTCCTTTTTGATCTCTGGCTTTGGGTGCCGTTGGTTGCAGTGCAGCACAGCACCTGCCTGCATGGTTTGTAAACCTTTCCAGAGCGCGGAGTCTGTGATGCAGGATTACACGAGGGATTCTGCAAGAGCCAGCCTGACTTTGGAATGGATGGTGTCAATTTGAGTAGTAAACCCTTTTGCACCCAGCCCAACTTGGTGGTTGCTTCTGTGCACTTAACTCTAGCACTTTGGGTTGGATGACTGGAGATGGAAATACCTGAGCTGGTGTCTCACTGCATTTAGTCAAAATCAGGGCCTGTCTCTGCCCTCTGCCTCTTTGTAGTAATGGCCTGTGTTGCTTCCTGAGCTGAGCTGCCCTGAGAGAGAGGGCTGAATTTGGGCTGCACTGACCTAGTAGTAAACCCTGTCTACCAAACTTCAGGTTTTTTTTCATTCCCATAGGCATCTGCACATTGCTGAGCTGACTGGTGGGCTGGGTTTGGCTTGTTTAGCAGCTGGCTAGCAGGCATTGCTGGGAGTCTAGTAAAAGCCTGTTTTGCAGGCTGAATCAAGCCCTTTGGTTGTTTGTCCATCTGTATTCTAAACAAATTCCAGTTTGACTCCTGTCAGCTTTGGTGGCTGCTATCTGGAATATACGAGCAGGGTTTAGATATTAAAATATGTCAAAGATGTTACCTTATAATAAATCTTCAAATTTTGACATGTGTACCTTCTGAATATTAGCTGTGAAGAAGAGGGTTTTTTTTTCTCCAGATTTTTTTTTATTTTCATCAGTCAGTACTCCTATAAAAGTATAGATATGAGTATTGCTGTGCAAGAAGAGAAGAGCTTTATTATTAGGATATTTCTCTTAGAGGCAGGTAAATAATTTGATTTTGAATTTTAATCTCAGAAAGCAAAACATGATAGAGGTGCTTGTGCATTCTCAGGTGTTTCACATCTTATTTTGTGTCATTCAGTGCTGTTATAGTTGAGAAAATGTGTATGAGGAGCCTTGCTTCTGTAGCTGTGTTGTAATCTAGCAGTAATATGAAGGGGATATTCATATTCATATGTAGGTTATTTCCTGAGATTAATGAAATCTCAGTCAGGCATCTCATTTTGGAATTGCAATGACTTCTTCCATTTTTAAGTCTAACCTCTCCTAAACTGAATGAACCTGTTTAGACCAGATAACATGTCCGTATAATTTTATACCAGTTTCTGTTACGCTAAATTAGTTGAAAACTTCATCCTTAGGTAAACCAGCATTTCCTTTTGTGTGAATAAGCCCTGAATTACACATAGTCAAAGGTGGTGTTTTAGAGCAGTGGGGTGCATTACCAGGACATCAGTGCCCAAGGCCTGGGTCTGGGCATTGTTTACCCTGCAGATAACATTGTTTTTAGCTGTCCAGAATCTGAAACAGTAACCGCTCCTGTTGGTTGTTGCTCTTGCTTCTCTGGTTGTCAGTGGTTGAGCTAAACTGGCAGTTGTTGGAGACTACTGGAATCAAGGTAGGTTCTACTATAGACAAAGCTTTAATAGTCTGCACTGTTGTTATAAGTCTCCTTCCCAGTGGGCAAACACCTGCATCATTAAAGCATCTTTTAACATTAATTGGCACCCTGCTTTGGCTTAGGGGCCGAAGTTTAAATGAATTTAGAGATCAAAGAGTTCTTTCATGTCTTCGGGTCAGAGTTGATGTTTTGTTAGGACCATGTTAGGCAGTCTTGAATGTTACCCATGTTGTGCCAATAGAAAATAACTTTTGAAACCAAACGTGCTTCTTTCAGTGTAATTACCAATACCTAGAGCAGACCAAAGTTTGGTCTGTGGCTGGTTCCCAGGTATGTTATATAAAGGAGCCATGTGACTGATGTGTCAAACAGATATTTTGTAATTGAGTTCTAAACAGTAATTTTTTAAGCTTAGATTATCTACAAAAACATTGGACATACTTTTTCAAGAGACTGTGAAACCCATCATGACAACTACATAGAGCTTATGTGACAAAAAAATAGAGTGAGCTTCCATTTACACTCCATGAGCTGTGTCGTTCCTGAGACAGTAGAATTTATGCTCCTAAAAAAATACAGTTTAAGGCAGGGAAGGACAAATATGCTAATTGGTTTATAGTACTTATTTTTGAAGCCTCTAGTTTGGGGAATATATGTTTTACAGTTTGAAATAGATGGCCTTGTCTCCTTGTTATTTTTACTAAAAATAATGTCTAAGCATTCAGTACTGCAGTTGGATCTTATTTTCAGTGCATTAGAAAACTGATAATTTTAAACCAAAATAAACAGAAAAATTGAAGGAAAAATCTAGAGGCAGAACCTCATGTTAAAATTTTTGTTTAAGAACCTTTTGAAGTTTGCTTTCTAAAGAAATTTTAAGTATTCTGCATACTTATCAAAGAACTTCTGCATGTTTATCCTTTTAAAATGTCCTTCGTGATTGCTCAATTGGACAGACAATATCAGAATAAAAGTTTTCTGGGATCTGTTGTCCTGCTAATCTCTGTTTAACTAGTAACAACTGTTCTTTGGATTAAAGCAAAGCAGCCTTTTACATTTGGTATTTATGCTGAATGGCACTTGCTTGAAATCGGTATGTTCCCAGCATTTTATATATTTGCTTTTAAAATCCTGCTTCTACTGGCTGTTTTGACAGACAGCTGGTATTGCCATCTCCTGCTTGACAGATTTATGTCATGCACAAACTAAGTTGTTTGGTTTTTGTTTTTTTTTACTACTGCTTTAAAGTAGACTCGGTACAGGTTTTAGTTTGAGGAACTGGCAGCATCTATTCCTTCGTAATTTGTTATTTAATGTTTATAAATATTAATATTCCTTCTTTTACTGATTACATTAACGTGTACGTTTAAAATTATAGTCTTGAATTTTATGCAGTCACTTTTGCACTGAAAGATCACTGTGTCAATCAGTGCAGCTGACGTAGAGCTGCTTTTTATAGTATTGCCTGATGCAAACTGTTAGTTTGAAAAGACTTTAGAATTCAGAGCTGTGCTTAGGATATAAATCAAAAAACTGCATTGGAATTAATGGCTACTGAATTAACGTGTGTAAAAACCTGTTGCAATGGTAAAGAGATTCTGTTATAGTGGTAGGAAATATCATTTGATGATCAACAGGTGAAAAGTGAACTGAGAACTGGTTGTTACTTTTTTTTTTTTCTGTTTTTCCTTATATACTTAGCTATCATTCCTGGTTTTGTTTGCAATATTCACAAAGTAATGCATCTGTGAATGACAAAATTGGATATGGATATATTGGCTATATCAATGTCAGGTATTTTTCTGTTTTTATAGCAGTATTTCTAGGCAAATATAATTCTTCATCCTCTGACCTTTTCTGACATGATGTTTATTTAAAGGGTTTGGAAAAAGCCTACAAACTGGTCTTTCGGGTGTAGGAGAAACCTTCGTGCTGGGTTGGAATTGATTTTTGGGAAGATGTCTTAATGCTCACATGTAGGAAGAAATATTAGCAGTCTAATCTGAGTGAGTAGGACATGTTTCCATGCGAGACAAGAGATTATCTCCTAATGATTCTTTCTCAAGTGGTATTGTGAGGTACCACTTCTGTAGTCATATTCTTCTGAAGAGCCATTGAAGGTCACAGATTACTGCTTTTGTTACACAGAACAAATCAAATGTCTGGTACAAAATGGTTGCTGTCTCTTCTCTTCTGACAAAACTGCTCACGCTTGAGAAATGTAGCTTTGCATCTCCTCCTGGTTTCCTCCTTCTCCCTTTTTCATGTAGTTTGACAATTATTGTCATCTTAAAAAATGGATGATGTGACAGGTACGCGTGATTAAAGGAGGAAGAGAGATGGGGCTGGAGAAGGTTAGAGAAAGAAACTATAAGAGACAGGAGACAATGTGTGTCTGTGATGCACACTCTTCACCAGTGTCAGGTTCCCAAGTGTCACCTTTGCCTGCTGGGAATGCCCACTGGTGTGGTGTGGGTGTCCCTGTCCAGGAAAGGTGGTGGTGTGCTGCTGCCATAACTGCTTCCTTTAGCTCAATCTGGTCCTTGTTGTGGTGGTTTTATTTCTGGGCCATGTGTACGTCTGCATGGTCCATGTTTCTTCAGCTAGCTTTTAATAAAAAAGAAAATGACCGAAGAAGCCATGGAAAGAACTTTGCTAAGAGAGCTAATACAGATATTTAAAGGCTGAGAAGTTTCAGAATTCAAATTTGAGGTGAAGCCTTCATTAACTGCAAATGTAAGTGGAGGTGATTTTTTTTTAAATTTTTTTTTTTTCTAAATTCAGTAACTTTCAGTTTGCAGCCCCAAAATATTTTCCAGTGGAATAGTGTCAGTTGAATAGAGTGTATTCAGGCTTGCTTCCTCTGGGTTTCCTCCTCTACTTACAACAGTCTGCAGGTCCCAGTGGGTAGGGTGTGAGTGCTGGGGAGCTGTGGAGAGCCAACAGATAGTAGTATTTTAGCTACACAATCATGTTTGTATCTTCATTGCGTTATCTCGTGACCTCTGCCTTTTTCAGTACACGATATCAAATCTGTTCTTGAGTGGAATCAAATTTGGAAAATGACTTTTCTGTAGGGCTTACTTGTAGCAGAACTTGGAGGATTAATGGAGCTTGAGAAAGATTTCTCCTGGTAAAGGCATTTGAATCACAGAACAGTTGAGGCTGGAAGGGACCTGTGGAGATCATCCTGTCCAAATCCTCTGCTCAGGCAGGGTCACCTAGAATAAGTAGCCCAGGACCATGTCCAGTCGGCTTTTGAATGTGTCCCAGGATGGCAATTCCACAACCTCTGTGGGCAGCCCATGCCAGTGCCGGGCAGAAAGCTGCAGTGCAAGCCCCACTGCTGCCTGCAGCTGTCTTATGCTGCTCTTAGGCTTTTCTAGCCTCCTGCCTCATCCTCTGCATGGGATGGTTAGAATTGAATTGATGATGATACAATATTTTATTTCCTCTTCACCTGTCATTATATGCTCAGTAAAGGAAAACTAAAATTTTATTCATTTATATGGTTTTCATATCCATAGCACCTGAGCGCTTGATGAGTATGTGCTCAGGTAAAAAGGAATGAGTGAGCAAAGGGGAAGGTGAGACTACTCAAAGGGTTAATCAAAGTATTCAAACCTGAATTTCAGTATCTGTGTGCAAGGGGACCAAGCTACCATTGGGCAGTCAGTCTTAACTTAGGGGTGTGCTTTGTTTGGCAGCTTTTGTGTTTTTGTGAGTTTTGTGTGTAATTTTATACAGTCGAATATTGTATACTAAACAGAGTTTGACGCAAGGAATAAATTAGATCTCCTAGGAGATGCAGAGGGTATGAGATGGGTCTGAAGTTTAGCCTGGTGCAGCTTTTAGAAATAAGAAAAAGAATACTTTTATTTCTGTTGTGAGTATAATGCATGTTTTCTGGGTGGTGTATAGGTTGAGGATATAATTTAGTGTGTTTACCAGAAGGCAGCCAGCTTTCTTGAGAGATATTTCTCTCTTCCTTCTCATTCCCTTCTTCCTGTCCTCCCTTCTCTGGAGAATGTTTAAATAGAGTTAAAAGCTTTGCAGTGGAATGCTTGAAATCCTTGTGAGTTAGATAGTGTGAGAACCCTTCTATGCTTCTGGCAGATTTTCAGGAAATCTTAGCCCTGTGTTTCTTGAAGCTATGACGTGCTCTCCTGCAGCAATACAGGAGCTAAACTTACACCATCTCTTGGGAGCATGACTTCTTAAGATAGAAGAGCCTACAGACTGGGATTCTCCTGTGTTTTGGGAAGAGAACATGACAAGGGGTCACATCCCACACCTCTCCGTTTGTACAAATAGAGTAGCCAAATTGGGAAGGTGACTTGCTAAAGCCATAGTGCAGTATAGGTAAAGCAAAAACTAAAAACAAGTTACAGGAAGAAACATGTTCTAGGAGGAATGCTGAATGAAGGAGTTTAATTATGGTAGGAATTATTTACTTCCATTCATCTTAAATCAGACATGGAAAAAATAGACATATCATCAAGGAATTAATTTTTCACTTACCTTTTACAATTTGATGTCTTTCTGAGAACTCCAAGCGAAGTGTGATATTTTTCTTTATCAAATAATTGCATAACAACACTTTAAAAAGTTGGATCTGATTTTGTTTCTTTCTATAATTTGGTGTCTTTATACCCTATGTAAACATTTTTTTATTAAAAAAAATAAAAATGTTGCCAGGTAGTCGAAAAATGTGGACAATCTAAATAAAAAGGCAGTCAGCTATTTTGCTTCCTTTCCTTTTTGTTCCTTATCACTGTGAATATGTGAAAATAAATCTCATAGAATCATGGAATGGTAATGGTTGGAAGGGACCTCTGGAGATCATTGAGTCCAACCCCCGTGCCAGAGCAGGATCACCTAGGGGAGGCCACACAGGAACAGATCCCGGTGGGTCTTGAAAGTCTCTAGAGAAGGAGACTCCACAGCCTCTCTGGGCAGCCTGTTCCAGTGCTCTGTCACCCTCACAGTAAAGAATTTTTTCCTCATGTTGAGGTGGAATTTCCTGTCTTTGACCTTGCTACCATTACCTCTCATTCTATCACTGGGCACCACTGCAAAGAGACTGGACCCTTCTACTTGACACCCACCCTTCAGATACCTGTAAACATGAATAAGATACCCTCTCAGTCTTCTCTTTTCCAGGCTAAACAGCCCCAGGGCTCTCAGCCTTTCCTCATAAGAGAGATGTTCCAGTCCCTTAACCAATGTCACAGCTCTCTGGTGGACTTTCTCTAGTATTTCCCTGTCCCTCTTGAACTGGGGAGACCAAAACTGGACTCAATACCCAGGTGTGGTCTCAGTAGTGCAGAGTAGAGAGGGAGGAGAACCTCCCTCGACCTGCTGGCCACACTCTTCTTTATACGCCCCAGGATACCCTTGGCCTCCCCGGCCACGAGGGCACGTTGCTGTTCCATGGCTAACTTAACTGTCCACCAGAATGCCAAGGTCCCTCTCCATGGGGCTGCTTTCCAGTGGGTCTACCCCTAACCTGTACCGGTATATGGTGTTGTTCTCCCCAGGTGTAGGACTCTACACTTATCCTTGTTGAACTTCATTAGGTTTGCCTTTGCCCAGCTCTCCAGTCCGTCCAGATCTTGCTGGATGGCAGCACAGCCTTCTGGTGTATCAGCCACTCCTCACAGTTTAGTATCATCGGCAAACTTGCAGAGGGTACACTCCATCCCTTCATCCAGGTCATTGATGAAGATGTTGAATAAGACTGGAAGAGATCATAGGGGTATATGGAGACAAATCCATGGATTCCTGTATTTTTATCTCATTTTTAGCGTGCGCCTCTCTTTGTAACAAAACATTCTGTTAGGAGTGACTTTTGTCTCATTTTTTTCCCCTGAATTTTTAACGTGATCTCTTTTGGAACTGACTTTCTTTACTTGTTTCTGTTGTACTGTCATTAGATAAATTTGCTGTAGTACTTTCAAAAGTTCTTTTTTTCTTCAAAACTTTTGTTCCTCTCAGTACATTCTGTATCTTTTGCTGCTTGTGTTTCCCCTCTCGTGATTCAGTTTAACTCATAATGTCATAGCTTTAACCGCTTTGGTTTTGGGTGATTTTCCTCTAGGAGGACAGAAGTTCAGATTACAGATGTTCAACCATATGCATTTTCTTCCTGAGTCCAGGCTTTTACCCGAAGGCGTTTCTGAGATCCACAGAAACACAGATTTCCCTTTACCTACCCAGTGAATACGTTTATAAAAGGCAAGTACATTTATAAAAGCACAGTAAAAAGCCTGGCACTAGGTCTCACAAATATTTCCATATGTACCTAACTTTGTTCTGGGAGCTGGTTGTGCTGGGATGGGCAACAGGCACAGCTCAGCAGCTCTCCCAGGGGGCTGATGGTGCGGTGATCAGAGTGCGGTGTCAGCTCCGTCACCAGCTTTCTTGGGGACTGTTGGTTGTAGATGCTGATGACTCACTGAGAAAAAAAGAGGAGCATCGCACATCCGAGTGTGTTCCTCGCGAGCGCGTGGTCCTGGAGTGAAAGTGAAAAATAAACAAAAGATAAGCGAGGCCTTTCCTCCCTCTGCCTTTCCATGCCTGTGCTCTGATACAACCTGATGGGGTGACCTGTTGTATTTTACCGTGATGTTGTAGTTCTGCGTGGTGATTTCCTGGGATCTTTTAATCTCTTATAACCTGTGAGTGACTTCAGGGTAGATGGTGTCTCTCACTCGCACTCCCCTGTTTCTCCCACGTCGGAGCATGGACGCTGCTCGCTCCTTTCTGCCTCCAGTCCGTGTGTACTGCCCTTAGGTGCAAAATGAGTTACATCTTAAGATCATGAGCGAGGCTTTAGAAACAGGTTCGGGCTCCATCTGCTTTGCCGTCAGCCTCGAGTCCTGCTTGCACAGTCCGGTAAGCTGCCGTCGGGAGGGTTTCGGGCCAGGATGTCTGAGCCTGGGAAAGGTGCTGGGCCGTACCAGAGGAGGGAGAGTCGGTGACCCAGCCGTCGAGCCCTCCGTGGTGCCGGTGCCGCCCGCCCCGGGCCGGGCAGGGGCGAGGCCGCCTCCTGTTCCGTGGACAACACCACCACCTCCCGGCCGTGCGAGGCCACTGCCGGCTCCCGATGGACCCCCCTGCCCGCTGGACCCCCCTGCCCGCTGAACCCCACTGCCTGCCGGACCCCTGTCTGCGCTTCCTGCCTTGCCCGCCGAACCCCCTCCCGCTCCGACCGCCCTGGCCGCCAGACCCTTGCCCTCCTTTCCTGCCCTACCCTCCGAACCCAACCCCTGCCTGCTCTGCCCGCCCTACCCGCCGAAGCGCTGCCACAGCCCAGCCGCGCCCCGTCTGGCTGGCGGGGCAGCCCCAGCGTTGTTCCTTATCAGGTACCTGTGTCGGGGCTGATGCTCGGTCAGCAATACCAGCTGCAACTCAGAGGTTTGTGGGAAGCAGGGGGGAGAGAATGGGGCAAACGGTGAAACGACGGAAGGTGCAATATGTGTTTTAAATGAGAATGTGGTCTGGAAGTATTTGAAGAATGTTTATAATCCCAGGAAATATTTCTTTTCATTTTAAGAAGCGTTGATTTGCTATAAAATCCATGCGGTCTGGTCCCTGTGCTGTGGTCGTTGCCCGGGACTTCCAGCAGATCTGCTCACAGCTGCAAAACCAGCGTGTGCTTCCATCGTAACTGCTGCTCTGACATCCCCGTCCGTGATCTGATTCAGTCAGGACTAACTCTGTCTGCATTTGACCAGCGCCTGCTGGTGGGACCCTGAGAATATTGCAACATAAATGCTTGTTACTACGAGAAAGCAAATACAAAAGTCTTGTCAGCACATCAGCACAAGTGAAATGTAGATGCTTGTTTGTTTATTTTAATATTTCCAGGAAATTTGGATTTTTTTTAAAGTCTAGTTTCTCCAATCACTTGTAAAACTGTTCACAGAAGATATTTTAAGCCTTCTATCCCTAAACTTTTGATGAATTAAAATACTTCCCAAGACCTTACAGAATACAGTGTTGCTGGCTTGAAAGAAAAGCTTTTGCTTTACATAGAGAGGATTTTGAGTTTTATCTGTTTGCAAACTAAAAGTGCCAGAATGTGGGTTTCTCCTTTATAAGGCTGTTTTGTGCAAGTTTGCCCAGGCAAATTATGCCCGCTGAGAAACATTGTGAGGTCCAAGGCTGTTCCTGCCATGCTAGCCAGGGCATTGCTGAGTTTAGAGCACACAAAGCGGCTGATGCTCCCAATAGTATATTTTCAGAGAGCTGTACCAAACTGGGTTTTGTCAATAATCATCAGTAATGGTCGACACCTTACCCACACCCTCGTGAGATTTCCAGAAAGAAGCCAGTGGAGCTGATGGGCCTCTGACCGAGGCGCTGTTGAATGGATGAGGGAAAGCAGCAGCACTGTCTGGTTTGTCCCATTGCTGTTAGGTGTTGCACCACAAAGCTTTCCGAAAAAAAGAGAGATACTCTGAACAAGGCCTGATCCAGCAGGAGTAGAGAAGTGATCATGCCCCTGTACTCAGCACTGGTGAAGCCACAGCTTGAGTACTATGTTCAATTTTGGGCACCGCAGTATAGAAAAGACATTGAGGTACTGGAGCAGGTTCAGAGAAGGACAATAAAGGTGATGAGGGGTCTGGAGAAAATGTCTTACGAGAAACCTAGGATTGTTTAGTCTAGAGAAGAGGAGGCTGAGTAGAGACCTTATTGCTCTCTACAACTACCTGAAGGGAGGTTGTGATGAGGTGGGTGTTGGTCTCTTCTCCCAGGTAACTAGTGATAGGATGAGAGGAAATGGGCTTGAGTTATGCCAGGGAAGGTTTAGGCTGGATATTAGGTAAAATTTCTTTACCAGGAGAGTGGTGAAGCATTGGAACAGGCTGCCCAGCCAGGGAGGTGGTGGAGTCACCATCCTTGGAGGTGTTCAAAAAATGTGTAGATGTGGCACTTCAGGGCATGGTTTAGTGGTCATGATAATGTTTAGTTGGATTTGATGATCTTGAAGGTCGTTTCCAACCTTAATGATTATATGATTCTATGCTCAGTGGTTTTATGGAGACTGTGCTTTGGTAAGCACTCTTTTACTCTTGCTTGGGTAACAACCAGAGATGCAGGTAGCCATGTCTGAACTGAACCCATGCCACATTCAGGGCCTTTTGCTCTCTGAAATCATGGCTGTTTCAGAGCAGCCCATCATCTTTTCAAGTCCAAACCCATACTTATGTTGAAAGGAGTTAAATAAATGTTGGTCTTCAAATTCTTGGGTGGGGCAGAAAAAGAGAGAAAGGAAACTATTTTACTAGATCCTCTCTGTCTTATTATGGAAATAAAAATGCCTTCTAAAATTCAGAGATAGATGTTTTGCAGTTCTAAGCTGTATGGTGTTTTGACAGAAGATTCGATTATTTAAATTGAATGATACTTGTTTAATGCACCTTTCAGCTTTTCAATTCTTCTTACTTTCAGAGGTTATTTGGTAAAATGAATTTGAAGGATTTACCAGACAGGAAAATGCAATTTTAAAATATAGGTATTTAAGAGAAGCTGACTGTTGTTTTTGCCAGTTCTATTATTATGCACAGCCATGTGAAATCCAGTATATGTAAGAAAGAACAAATAATTCATCTATTTTGAACCTGTTGTATAATGATGAATACTAACAGAATTGTGCCTGTTGATTGTTTCAGTGTTATCATGAAGTAGTTCTGCACATTTTAAATTTGCATTGATATATGTCTCTGCCTGGACTTGAAATGCAGGAATGAACTGTTGCCAGCAAATTCAGTTGCTCCTTGCTGGTGCAAGAACATTTTACACATGGTTTAAGGAACCCTCTTTGAAATACAGCCTCTAGTGTTAGTGTCAATACTGTGTCTTTATTTAGTGGTAAGTAAATTGTCAGCAGTTGCTATATGATTGTAGCTCATCTGGAGTTACCCTTTTGACTAAAAGAAATTACATTTGCAACCTTAATCCCGCTGGAGAATTCTCCCTGATTGACTGCAGTACCAGTACAGAGCTCCAGTGAGGCCAACTGCACTCCAGTGCACCCTGCATTACACATGACTGAAAGGCATAGCAGGGAAAGGAGGGAAAAGCTGTACAATACTGATTATTTCATTTTCAGTCCAATGAACACCTGGAGAGAAAAAAGTTACGGGTGTCAGGTTATTTAATTTTCCAGATAATGTGACTGTTATGGTATCACTGCAAACACTGTGTGTGGTTCTCAACCTTTCCTGAAGAATAAGAGGGAGAGTAGCAATGTGTCAGGATGAAGTTGGTTTCTTAGAGAATTTGATGATGCTAATTATCCTTATCTGTAATAGAGAGCACAGACAACAGTGTTGCCGCAGTTATCATGGAAGCGTGTGTTCTTGTGAAACAGATCTGTTGTGGCCAGAGCTCTTAAGGGGGTTTAAAAATTGAGTGCTTCTGGAAGCAGAATTATTGTGGAAATTCATAGGAACCCAGCACAGGTGAGGACTACAGGGTCAGATCTCATAAATAAATATTGTGCCAACATCATTAAAATGCTGCATCTATTAGAGCACTTTACTGTCATGCACCAGTCAGTGACATTTACACGTTTGCAGGGATAGCACTGGTGAGGCCAAGGAGGACCTCGATGTGACAACCTTTGAAACCCGCTTTGTGAATGAAGATGCAGTGTGAAGTGACCTGATAGTCACATGCTTTCTATGTTTTATCAATCATCCTCTTCCCTGGAGAAGAAAATTTGCTGTTAAAAATACTAGTATATGATTGAAATAACAGAAGGATTGCCTTTGATTTAGAAGCTGTGTGCATGAATCGCAGAGCGGTGAAATTGTTGCAGCACTAACAAGATCTGATGCAGGGATCTTCAAAAGGCCCGATTCCAGCAGTGTTCGGAGTTGCTTCCCTTGCTGTTTTGTTGCTGAATCATTTTGACAGCGTGAGGAACAGCGTCTAAACACTACTACACAGCAGAGCCCTGAGCTGCTAAGCTGTACAAGCCGCTTCAGTAGTCTGAATAACGCAAAGGCAGAGCAGCCTGAAAAGCAACTGTAAATTTATGATCGGTGTATAGGTTTTATTACAAGGTACATCTGGAGACGTCCGCAGATCTTAGTGATTTGTAAAAAGAGGTAATTTCTGAAGTGCTGTTCAGAGACTGGGACTGCAAGGTACAATTTTCCTGCCTCTTGTTGGCCTATATACTGTTTTTCAGGGCAACGTGCTTGTCTTCTTTGGGTGTTATGGGAGGAACAGGTACAGGTTTGAATCGCGCAAAGTATGGAATTGTTAAAGTTTTTTTGATTAGAAGTTTCCTCCCATATTTCTAGTAACAAGGGCTTGCTTGGAGTTGCGTTAGAGGAGGGGACAGGCCACACAGTATGTCTCTAATTTAGAGCAGGCCAAATTCTAGCCAAGCGAAGCAATGGCAGGAGGGGATTGCACTGGGGTTATGGTACATTCTGGGTTCTGGAGGGTGCGTGTGTGTTTGGGTCCAGCGGCACGTATATTGATGTCCTGCCTATCTGTAGATTGCACAGAACTGATAGCAATTCAGGTTTTCCAAGGCAGGTGAGGAACGTTTAGCACAAATAAATCAGTGTGTCTGCTCCTGTGTTTGGACTACTGTTTGGCATCTCTCGGTGTGGGTAAATGCCAGTGTTTGAGCAGCAGGAGGCACTGAGCATCAGATGCGAGGGCTGGGCCAGAGTGACACAGCTCTGTCAAAATGGAGTGAGAATAAGGCTGAGTCTGCCACAGCACCAAACACTTCATATCAGTGCAGTCCAACTGGAAAAAGACCTTTTGTTGGTATCACTTTTTTTTTTTCCAGTTGAGGACCTGGTTTAAGCTGTTGTGTCAGACTGGGTTTAACTGTGCATCCATTAAGAGGTTTGCTAACTCAGCCTTACTAATACTGCTGTAGAGCAATCATTTTAAATTCAGGGGTCTCAGCTAGTGCCATCCTTCCGCTCCTCAGTGCTGGCTGCCTGCTTTTAAGTGTTGTTGATGGGAGGTTGTTGCAAGCCAGAAGCCTGTCTTCGGGTATGTCTTCTGTTACTTGTTTTCATGTAAAGCCACCTGACCTATTTTTAGATGGGCAGCATTGTAAGAGAAGCAGTCTGGCTGTGGTATCTCTGAGATCTTGCTATCTAATTTGTCTTCGTTACCTGGGTAAATTAGCCCACACAGAGCTCTGTGCTGTCACATCTGATCATTTATTGATTCCTGCCTAGTGAAAATCTCCCTCCACAGGTCTGTATCATCGAGGGCACGTGCGCTTTGGTAGCCTGGCCAATATGATGAGAAGGCAAAAGTCCTTCCAAATAGCAGTTCAGAAAAAGGAGCTATTAACAGTTTGAAAGTACACAAAGAATTGGATTTTGCAAATGTGAATTACCATCTTTTGTCTTTCATGTCTGTTTGTATTTAAAATGCAGACAGGAGTGTGTGTGTGTTACCTGTCCATATTTGAGAAAAAGATCAAATTCAGACTGCAGTGCTGATGATTGTATTGTGACTTTGCAGCCCATCACTTTGTAAGCCATTTTAAAGTGCATTAGCACTCGCTTGCTAGAAATTTCTGTTCAATTCCTAGTTAGAGCACACAGGCAGCTCTGTGACTCTGGTGTGTTGCCCTCTGCCTGGTCTCATTCCCTGAGTTGGTTCCCTCAGCTGCTCATCGTCTTTCCCCCCCATGACTACAGGAGCCCATGGCGTTTTCTCTCTCTTTGGAAGGTTATCTTCTGTCACTCTTCCAACACCACAAGTGTCTATCAACACCTTGCAGTGCAGCTGTGAGCCTGGGTCATGACTTCCTTTTGTGAAAGAATTTATTAATAGATTTGCTGTTAATTTCTCTTCATGGCCTTGTGTCAAGAGCAAGAAAATGCACAAGTCAAACATCAGAGTTGTTAATTTTAATAGGCTTTCAATAAATCTATGATCAGATTCTCATATGGTTTTGTTTACAAAGATATGGGCACTGAGGCAGCAGAGGTACAAAGTGCTTCCTAAGTTCACAAACAACACACAAAACCTGATGATTAGTATTTCTATGGGACTCATCTCTGAAATACCAACATTTGGTATAAATGGGCAAGCTTACCCGAACAGCTTTCTGTAGATAACACTTGGTAAAGGAGAGAGAGGAGGGATTAAGAAAAAAAAAAGCAAAACAACAAAAACGTTTAGCATGTCATAACAGCCCACTGATAAACCCGTACTGTCGTCAGGAAAAGGCAGAGGATCAGAAATTTTGAACCCATTAAATTACGAATAGTCTGTCCTTCTCATTGTTCTATCATCCTAGAATGTTTACGAGCAACTTAGCTCCAGGTACTGTTTTCCACCTTCCCACCAACCATCATTCTTACTTCACACAAAGTACTGTATTTTAATTTTTTTTTATTAGAAGAAAAGTAAACTGTAAATTCAAGAGCTTAGAAGTTGCCAATGAACAAAAAGACCCCTTAGAAACTTGGGCTGCTTTGATCAAAAAGGGGTAACACTCCTGCTGCTAATGATTGTTAATAATTCACAAACAAGATTTAAAGTGACTATAACGTAAAGGACGACTGCTAGTGCTAGAAGCTCGGAGCTGTTGTATCTTTGATGATGCTCCTTGCTGACACTGAGTGGTGCAATTACCACATGCTGATGGAGGAGAGCTGCAATTACCACATTTTCTGAGTCAGCTGCTGAGATGTTTTTTTCTAGTTGGTATTGGTATTTATGTATGTGCTTCTTGTGGGAAAATTCTATAAAGTGCTTCCCCAATATTTGTAAAAGAATACTAGGGAGAGACCTAGATATTTTTTTCCTTTTTGTACCTACCATAAAAATCAGCGCTTTGCATTAAATCCCTATGGTGAGCAGGAGTCTGTACTTCCAACCTACCTGAAATCACTGTGGGAGTCAGTGGGGGGCTCTGTGCAAGAAAAAAAGGATCAGGGAGTGCCGGCAGCCTTGAGAAATTTTGTATGAAATGATTTTGCCCTTTATCATGGGGGAAGTCGGTTTGGTTTTGCAAGCCTGGTGGTATAAGTGTGGATAATTAAGTAACCATTTTGTCCCAGATTTACCAAGGACCCAGTGCTGTTTGGGGAGGGCCCAAAACACATTGTTTCCATTAATGTGGTTGCTGTGATTGACAGAGTAAAGGGCAGCTTGAGTGGCTGCTCATACACCTGTGCATGTATTCTGATGTCATTTGGACTGCTTTTGAATGATTTTTCTTTTTTTTTTTCTGATCTTGCTTTTCTGATAGAAATATTCAAAGATTGGTCTGAGTTCAGGAGCAAATTGTCTGGAAAATTTGGTGTTAGAATGGGTTCATCTGTTTTCAAGAATTAAGTGGCAGGAAGGAGAACACATTTTCAGCCTTGCATCAGAAGATTGTCTGGACCTTGAGTTTAGGGTTGACTGACAGCAGAGGGTAGGCACATAGCTTGTGTGCCCATAGAGTTTGTCATGAAGTGTGTAGGTAAGGGCTAGGAAGGAGATGAATATTTCACATTTTTTGTATTCCTCTTGTAAAAATAAAATCAAAAATCTCTACTGTGCAAAAATATTTATTTAAAAACAAAACATCATTTAAATATGTTCAGAGAATATAAGAGTTACACTATTGCTGGAAAAAGACATGAAATAACCAAGCAATTTTATGTCTCTTCCTGAAGACATGTATATTTAACACATGCTTTCATAACATAATCAGATAGTATTTTTATTCTTTTTTTAAGCCCTCACTTTTATCAGTGCTAGTATTTTTCAGTGCATTGTGAGGCTATGAACAATGTAAGATCCATAGCATCCCACCTCATTGGCCGTAGTTGCTGGATGGCATCCGGTGATCAGGGCTCAGCTTAGCAACTCCCATGAGAAAGGACAGACTTTAATCCTTGGTCACTGATGCCACACATGGGCAACACGAGATGTCCCATGTCAAATCACTGTGGAGATCTACGGCTCTGCTATCTTGGGACACTCAGAAAAAAATGCAATTGTCTTATCAAGATTAAAAAGAAATGCAAAAATACATTTGCTGAAGTTTCAGAAATATTCTTGTATTTTTTATTTGTGTACATGTGTGTGTACGTGCGTGCGCGAGCCTTGTCCAGGACATGCCCAGTCCATTGGATGACAAGCAGACCCCAGTGGTCCTGGCTTTTTTTGCCCAGAACCAGTGGCATAGTCTCTACTCTGGGAAGCAGATGTTTAGAAATTGCTGGAGGAAGGTACGACATTCTGTCTGCCTTTGCCATTTCACCCAGCCTGCGGAGGATGGGCCAATCTCATTAGAGACAGCTCTACATTTTCCAAGTAAGTCCTGGACATTCTGGAAGAGATAGAACAACTTATGTTGAGTAGAAAAGGTGTCAAATACAATGGTGGTGACTCACCTCATTAACTGCATCATGGCCTCGCACCTTGTGAACTTTTTAAAAAATTTATCTTTTCATGGCTGGCCACTCATTTGCCATGTTGACAGGCAATGGCCTTATGAGGACACTAGCTACTATTATGGGATCACTGAGGCAGAACAGAAAATGGAGACAATAGCAAGAAGTATAAAACTGCTAATCCATCTCTAAACCAGACAGCTGGATAAATGGTCAGTGTGAATCTGCGCATAGAAATACAGCCGTTCTGATGGTATTGAGCAACTTGATCTACTTCAGCTTCAAAGAAGAGCCTAAAGCAAAAAGATGTATTTCATTATAGGTGAGGAGGAAGTAGTTGTTCACAGGCTGTTGACTGTCCTTGGACTGAACATACTGACTCAGAGGAAACATAGATGTATGGAGAGGACTGTAGAGAAGATGGGAGCCATTCCTCTACCTGCTTCCAGCAACACTTTCTAATGTGAAAACATGGCCAACTGTTTGTTTTCAGATCTCAAATGCCTTGTTAGTGTTTAGTGGAAACGTGGTCCAGGTATTCTCTCAGGTGTCCTCTGAAAGCACTTGTGAAATGTGGAAACCTAAAATCATCTATAAAAGATCATTTTGGGAAGGTGAGTTATGTGGGGCCCATCTATTTAACCCATCTCCTTAACCTCTAGGAGAGGTTAAGATGGAAATTTCTAGAAAATTTAGTGACAAAGGAATCTGTGTCTTGGTCTGACAGAGGAGAGAGTCTTGTAAAGGATTCACTCAAGTCTTTACCGTGTCTTATAAGGATAGATCTGAATTTTCTTGTTTAAGGGCATAAGTAGTGTTTCTAGGTGGGCAAAAGTAGGTTGCAGTGAAAGAAAGAGCCGCAAGCCAAGGCAAAGCCAATGTGTGGGGGTAACCCTAAAAATTGAAGGTGTTATGGGAGAGGGCAGTAAAGAGTTTTCATTATGATTGAATATTAATTAGTGACATGGCTATTAATGATGACAGTAATTAACAGAGGAAGGAAAGACTTGTCATTGTCCTGAGGGTGAGTAATCAGTCTTGGCAGGTGATAAATAATGGTTCAGCAAACTCAGCAGAAAGATAATCTGTCTGCCTCAGGACAACTGGAGAACAGCTATAACATCTTCCAGGCTCTTGGCAACATTCAGGAATGACTTCATGTTTTTAACAGAGGCAAATTAAAATCCTTGTTCTCAAGTGCTGCTTATATTCTGGAGTGGCTGATCACAGGAGTTCTGGTTGAGTCAGTGCCTTCAATTTACTTGCCCTTTTAAACCTTCCTTTTTTAATCTTGATAACAGGGGGAAGAAAGACTTGGGAACCAGCTTTCAGCATTACTTGTATTTTTCATTGTAGTTTGATGAAAATTGAATAGATGCCTCAGAAGAGGCCTAGAGCCGGGGACATGATCATTCAATGTAAAAATGGAGTGGGACTTAATCCTGCATTAAGTATTCCTGTATATCTGGAGAGGGTTCATGTAAAATGCACTTCACCTCCCTTGAGCAAAGCAATGCGCTATTCGAGATGATTTTCAGATATCAGCTGTCATGTCACTTGACAATAAGATGCTTAAGAGATCACTGCAAGCCTGTAATCTGAGACCAGAATCAGGAGAAATAGTGGACTTTTTAGTTTGGGGGATGATGAGAAAAAACAAGAAAGATTCTGGTTTAGCTTGAACGAAGACAGCATTTTGTGAGGTTTGGATTTTTCTCTAACAATGCAGAAGCCCT
This sequence comes from Actenoides lindsayi, assembly GCA_025331215.1. Taxonomy (NCBI): domain Eukaryota; kingdom Metazoa; phylum Chordata; class Aves; order Coraciiformes; family Alcedinidae; genus Actenoides; species Actenoides lindsayi. The sequence continues at coordinate 32,628 of WTSP01012514.1, read as the reverse complement.
TTGGTTTGAGTCTTCTTGAAATGGTTTTGTAACCCCAAATGTTTTTTTCTATCTTTAGGATATCTTGTTTTCTGAAAGGCAAAAGGGACTGTCCATGTTTATAAAATAGAACATTTTATTGACAAACTTGTCAAAACAACAGTTACAGGCTCAGAATATTTTCCCCATGTGTTATTCAGCTTGCACTGTTCACTAGATGTGTTCTCATCTAGCAGGTAGTTTTGCCCCCCCCCCCATCTTTTACTGAATAAATTTACTATTCACCGGAAAATTATATTACTTTAGGATGCACCTGGCAAGCTGGTTTTAGTAGAGACAGGAAAGTGCTGGCACCATTGCCAGAGGCACTGGTTAGATGTTCAGCAAGGTACTACCTCCAGTTCTGGTCATCCCAGTGCAAAGAAACTGAACTTAATGGAAAAAGTTGCTGAATGGTAATGTAGAGGGAGGGACCATCTTACGAGGACATTGAAAGAGTTTAATTGGTTTAGTGAAATGGAGGTAGGGAGACCACATGTCAGCCCTCTGTAGAAACAATTGAGAGAAACTATCAAGGAAGAAGAAAAATTCTTTCCATTAAATGCTGGTACAGGTATGATATCAAATGCATATAAATTGCATATTAATAAACAGGCTGGGAAGTTACAAGAAGAATTCCAGCTATCAAAAAAAAAGAAAAAAAAGAACAAAGCTCTGGAACAACTTTCCAGATAGGATAGTGGCAACTTAAATTGCTTCTATGTGGAGTTGGCAGCTGTGGAGGGTGACCATAGAGCTGAGAATACAGGCTTGTGAGATAGGCTCTTTCGGTGTCTAGTTTGTTGATGCCTTCAAGGCAGATGGAGACAATACCCAGCTGCAGCTTGTTGGTCACATCTGTTTGCCCAGAATTTAAGTGAAAGCAGATGCTGCTGTAATTTTCAGGAGCTCTGCTGATTGCCTGCCAGGGACAAGTAGGTTGTTCCACTTCTCTTGGCTGGGGGATGAGGGAGGTTAGGTCCATATTCCTTGCTGCTGAAGTCTGACTGAAGAGGGTTTATTGGTACTTCTTGCACATTTGTGAGTCAACTTGCATTGTCACATGGAGCGGGAACTGCTGTCTTCTTCTGCATGGGGCAGAGCCCACATTTCTAGTGGCAATTTCACCTGTATAGGAGGGTCACTCCTGCAGATATTGCAGGGACCTGGGACACTAGCAATACCTTTCGCCTCTGTGGCACATTGTAGTTTTGACTCCTGGCCTTTGTGGTGTTAGCTGAGGTTTGCTGAGGCTGTGGGGATGCCCTGGGCCTGTGGAAAGCAAATGTCCTTCAGACTTTTCTGGAACAGGCATCATGTGGGTCATGCTGTTTCCTGAAGTACCCACAGTGTCTGATCTCAGAAGTCCTCCATGCAAATAAGATCCTCAGGGGGTTGTTTAGTAAACCTGAACCACTAAGTTGATGGGTTCCTTTTTGTATGCTACCTTCACCTGCTGTATGAGAAAGCATAGCACAAAGTATCACCTGGGCTATTAGCCTGCTGGATGTGAATGCAAATATTTATCAACAAGTTGAATTGACTGTACACTGAGAAAGATTTGGTGGTATGTCAACATGCGGACATGGCATCGTTAGGTTGTGCTGCACGTTGCTGTAACTTGGTGTGGACTTGCTATGTTGCCTCCAAGTAACTTGCCGATTGCCTTTGACTTTGGACGAGTCAAGTTAGTTGACTTGTACACACCATTATGTTTCATTTTAGGCTTAACATTCTGAGTATGGGGTTTAACTAAATTTTGCTGCCCTGTCCTGTTTTACTTTGACAAAAAGGCCTCAGTTTCTACTGAACAATAACAAGTTTTCAGTTTCTGTGATTTCCATGAAAGCAACAGAGAGGTTGTGTACATGCAGAGGATCAATCCTGAAGACCTTTATGCTATATTTATAAGATGGCAACAACCTTTGTACTACAAGATGGACCCTGAAAACCTAGTAAACTACCTGATGGACCTGCTCCTGGCCACCATGCTGCTGGTGCAGTCACTTGCAGGTGATAGCTCAACAGTGGCTTGGTTACAGGCACAATGAACACCACTTCCTTCTCCAAAGCACTGCTTGTCTTTGACATAAGCGAGACTTTCCTCTGTCTTTTTTTTTAACTGAAAAGTCAGTTTTCTACAATTATTGCCTCTGACATTTAAGGTGCAAGGTGCCAGTGAATGCTCCTTTGACTCTTTACTAGCTAGTGCTTGCAGAAATGTAACTCCCTGTATGTTTAGATGAGAGAGAAGCAACTTAGAAGTTGTTACATCAAACCGTTAGAGTAATACCTCTCTTCAATTATATCAAGTCTCCTATCACACAGAATACTGCCTGGGACTTAGTACCTGTCAATAACTATACAATTACAGTGTGGCACAAGAAAGAAAAACATTCTGAAACCTCAGTGGAGATAAAAAAGAAAAACTGAATAAAATTCATGTCAGTTCTATTGCTATGTATCTCGTTACCTCTCTTTAGGGCTCTCAAACCCTGTCGCTTCAGAGTTTAATGCTTTCTTCACCTTTTTTTTCTCTCTTTTTTTTTTTAAAGGTGCTGATATTGTTCAGTGGCTTATGAAGAACCTCAGCATTGAAGATCCAGGTAAGGTGACCACAGCTGGGGAGGAGCAGGTACTCCCATCTGTATTGTGTGTGCCATTAGACAGTAGATACTATTTTACTGCAATTTAAAATATCAGTAAAACAACAAGGTTGATTTAGCCATTGGAGGCAAAGAGGATCAATGTCTTAATTCAGTCTAATGCCTTACACTGTAACACACAGAAAGCACTTTGTAGGAGTCTTAGCCTCTCTGGGGAATTGCTGTTGCCTATGAAAGACTGATTTTAAGGTTGTTCCCCAACTTTAAAAGGAAGTTGGTGCATGTGTGGTTAAGCAGGCAAATGCAGTAGCAGGTTCTCATGGTGTGGAGAAATGTAGCCCTGACTGACAGGATATACTGGTCAAGGATGGCACAGACACCATCATGGGATCAGGTGCTGGCTACTGATTTGTCACAGAAAATAAATAGATAATCAGCCATAAACAGTGATCAATGCATGGACACAGTCCAAATAGTTCCTTCTCCAGAGAAACCAAAATCAATTTGACACCGTTAAGAACTACTGGGAAAAGAGGAAGAAAAGATCTGCAGGTCCAGAAGTTTCTTTTCCCTTTCTGGAAAGGGAAAAAAAATCCAGCATCTCACCACCCAGTTTGTTTCTGCTGCCTACTGTTACCAGGTAAATGCAGAGACAGAGGCAATGTTGTCTTACCCAGGATAACCCTATATACACATTCCTTCTCAGGAGTCCAGTCAAGCCCCAGATCTGAATTTCAGCTGTAGACAGTAGCTTTATTATCTACCTGGGGGTGCATGAGCAGATGATGTGTATTTTGCTAGGCTGAGAAAGCTGATGCAGCTTTTGACAGCTGACATTGGTTGAAAACCAGTGTAGATGTGCCTCGGTGCTGATGAAAGTCCCTGGCAGTGCTGGGCTGTGTACCTCACCTTTGCCTTTGCACTGTTTCCTCTAACAAATGGCAGTGCTACAGTGTCAGAATTGGTCTTTATGAATAAATATGCTGCTAACAACCTGGTGTTGCAGGTGTTTGTCAGATTTGGTAGAGGCAAAGTGATGAAAACAGGCTTCTTGTCAGCTGTCACCTGTGGTGGATAATGTGCTTTGAATTGAATTTCAGACTCTAGAGCTGAACCGCTGTTTGACATTTTGTAAACACCAAACCTGCAGGTTAAACATTTGAGCAGTGTTTCATCTGTCTTGCAAGGCTGATTTCTGCTCCCCTGCTTTGCACGGTTTGGTTGGAAGGCATAAGGATGCAGTGTGGGTGCAGAGAGGCATGTCTGCCCCAGGTCTTCACATGAGTCATCACCAGAGCTGCTGCTGAAAGCAGAGGGATGTGCAGCACACATCTTCCTGACACGTCCCTGCTGTTTTCTCGTTCACAGCGGAAGCAATACACTTGGGAAGTCTTATCGCTGCACAGGGTTATGTCTTTCCGATCTCAGACCATGTCCTTACCCTGAAAGATGATGGGACGTTCTATCGTTTTCAGGTTGGTGAGCCCTCTGCCTCCCTTGTGGCCCCTTCTACTGTCCCTGCAATAATACTGCTGAAATCACCCACTGCTTATTCCTAAACACCCATTAGGTCTATGAAGCCAGGGATTGAGACTATCTTGGTAGAGGAAGTTATGAAGTCCCTTCAAAATAAAATCTGCTTTAGAATCCCAAATCACTATCTTTTACTTTCTGACCCACAGTTTTTACATAAATGAATGGATATATTCTGATACGTGATTTCAAGGCTGTTGTACTCAGACTTGAGCTAAAGCAGGAGAAAGAAAAACAGCTTTCAGGTTCTAACCCTGGCACAGAATTGAGTAGTCACCCTCCTGTGCAAAATGGACCAGGGCAAACTTGGAGTTGGACACTCAAGCTCTGGCACAGCAGAAAATTCAGATTTTTATCCTCATGGTTACAGATTGGTGTAAGAGAGACAATCTTAAGGCTTTGGCTTTCTCACAAAGGGTGCGTACCCTCAGTAGTCACCTAATCTGGGACATCTCTATCCTTCAGTGTCCTTGTGCCTCCAGATTTGTTGAATTTTTAAAGCATCCTATGCTTGAGTTCCATACCCTGTCCAAAATCTGCTGTTGTCAGCTTCCTAGATAACTGAGTGCTTGTGCTGCAGCAACTCCTTTTGGACAGATTGTCTAACTTTAAAAGAAGCAAGAAGTTCAAACCTTCGGTCCTGCTGCCTAATTCTGCTGGCTGAATTTGTGGTTTTCTGTTACATGATCTCATCCAGCTTCTTTATCTTGCCCGTGTCCTCTCTTCTATTCACCCTCCAGTTCTTCCTTTACATTTATTTTTCTTTATTAGGTTTTTTTTTTTAAATCCTGTTCTCCTCTTTGCATCTGATGTTGCTGCTGCTCATGCTCACTGCCCTACTGCTAATGCGGTATTGTTATCATATGAGACCGATGTCATGGTGAACAAAGAAGCCCAGGAGATCACAGACCGCCCCCTTATCTCACCCCACCTTCTAGTTAGCTGGCATCATTCAGACTAAGAATTTTTCACTAAATTTCCTTTGCATTTCTGAAAGTCCTGCACCTCCTGTCATGTAAGACTTGACAGGAGCAGGGGTAATACTGATCGCCCATTTAGTTGCTTGCATTTTTTTCCTCTTGTTTGAAAAGAATGACACCACAAGAAGTTGCCCTGTGCATCTCATAGATTTCAATACTATTTAATTTATAATCCTTATTTTAAGCCTGTGTAAACCACATTATAAAATTGTGTTGCCTTCTTATTGACTTTTCTTTCCCTTATCTTTTCTTACAATATTTGCTTATTTTTTGCTTATTTCCTGCCAACAGTTCTCCTGAGCCATTTTCTGCAACAATAACCTGATAGAATGTTGTTTCTTTTCTATTACTCTCTTCTTGCCACTTTCTACCTCAAAATGAGTCCCTCCTTTAACAGTACCTCATCATCTTGTAAAGTCCACAAGATACATCTAGTGAGGAACATAAAACCCTGTATTGTTTGATCGCTCTATGTTGTCTCACTATTCTTTGGTACACAGAGTGGTCTGTGTGTAATGTCTGATGCCCATTTGTGGCATTACATCAGTAATGCAAAACAGTATTCTGTAATTTGTGTGATCACAGGGACATTATTTTTCATTCTTGTTAAAACTGAAATCCAGCCACATGTAGTAATATCTTGTAATTAATTGTAGCAAGTGCAATACACAGACCTGGATGGAAAAAAAAGCAGTAAGCTTAGCAGGACTTCTTCTGTAAGAACTCCAATTAGCTGAGTTTTGACCTCTGCCATCTGTTACATTTTAAAAGTAAATTGTTTTGTAGCCTGCTTCAAAAAAGCAAGTAAGCAAGTGGTGTGTAGCATATATAAAGGGCCATGAGGTTTGTCATGCTCCTTTAAAAAAAAAATAAATAAATTAAAAATTCAGGGTGCCTGTGATTTTTCTGAGGACAGGGCCTTAGAATTTTATTCTTCTTTTTTTACTTGTAATGTTGTAATGCATCTGAATTGTTTTTCATCTCTTAAATCACAAAAATGCTTGTTTCTTAGGCACCATACTTTTGGCCTTCAAACTGCTGGGAACCAGAAAACACAGATTATGGTGAGAGTATAATTATTTCATTCTAGAAAGTTAGTACAGAAAGTTTGTGATGGAAAAAAATTGTCCTTAAAATATTTGCTTTTGGCCATCTAAACCCTTAATCAGCAGAGATTCTTGTCAGACTGCAGCATCAGAGGCAGACGTGTGTCTGTCTCAGTTACCTGAAGTGAAATCCCAGGGTGTCTCAAGCCCATGGAGCTGTAGCTGTTGCATTCAGTGGGGCCAGGGTTTTAATTACCATCACGTTCATTCTCCCATAGCTCTGTTCGTTTCAGCAGGATTTATAGCAAGCAGAATACTGCTCCTTGGGAATCTTAAATAATACCAATATTGCTTTGGGGGGAGAACATACTCTGATCTGTAGCTGAATGTGATATGTTGATCAATAAAAAGTTACCTCATCTGGGCACTCATCCGGCTGATCAATAAGACAGTATATAACTGATGGCAACCCATAGTTAAAGGTCCTGATATATGACATGAGACTTAGTTTTCCCATTTTTTTAAAGATTACCAGATGATTGCTGGTAAAAAAGAGAACACTGAGCATAGTTTATGAGCTAATAACCTGCAACATGGTGTGTTGAACATCTAAGTGCCTGCAGAGAGCGATAATACATAAAGAAAATATGTCAGTGTTGTTATCTTTAGCTGTCTAGATGCAATGTTGCCATCTTTTCCAGAACCGAACTTCTTTCACAGTTAAATGATAAAGTTAATTGTTGTATCCTGGTGTGGCATTGGAAGAGGAAGTGAATCTATGTGTGCCCTCATAAAACAGGAGCTTCTGGAAGTCCTTCTTTTGAAGTAGCTCACAATCTAAGATCAGTTTAGAGCTCCTCCCTGAATAACCAGGGTTTTTTTGTTGTTTTGGTTTTTTTTCCCCGAGGCAATAATTACTTATCATTATAGATTCTGGAAATCATTTGCTGGGGTAGAGAAGTAGCCTGCAATGGTGTCTGTCATGTGATAGTTCATTTGCAGGAGGGAACTGCTTAGGAGAAAACATGATGCTGTTCCATATATGCAAAATAATAATTTCCAGATTTTACGGTCACCATATATAACTGTCTGAACTATGCCAAATATGCATTCTGTAAATATTAGACTAAAAATCTGAAGAAGGAAGTTCTGTTTCTTCCTATAGTACCTGATAAATAACTGGTTTGGCAGTCAGATTATTGTGTTGTGAGGGTATTGAGTGGAGCAATACACCTCAGAATAAAGCCCTATAGAAGCTGACCCACAGCTGGACAAGCTACAACTGCATTAGCTCTGAGCCCTGTAGTGACAGATTTTCGTCTGTCCCAGAAATCTCTAACATATGCTTATAATCAGTCTTTGCATATCAGAGGTCTGTACAGATGGAGTCTTCCCAGGAATTAATCCCAAACTAGCAGTAGACCCAAATAAAACTGAAATCCCAACAGTACTTTTTTTTTTTTATTATTTACATGGATCCACTCACAGGACAGGAACTAACTTACTAATGGCAGGTCACTGTCTAGCATGAAGAAATACTGTGAGATGACTGACTGTGACTTTATTTGGTGTTGTAAATGGCTTACAGAAGAAACTGCCCTTGAGATATATAAATATGCATGAACTGATCAGCTCTGGTTACCATGCGTAATATTGGCTCATTATATAAATGCTGGAGCTATAGGAATAGCGTAGAATAGAATTACATGAGTAGCATGATATTTTTTTCATATATTTTCAACAGAAGAAGATGTTTCCAATGAAAAGCATCCCTGAAGGTGTCAGAAAATTGTAAGCTATAAAATTCTAGACTGATCCCAAAACGAAAGCGCTGGACCTCTGTTGTATAGTTCAGACCTGACTGTATGCCCAGGGTGTGCTAGGGACCTTGTGTTTCAGCCTGTAATGGGAATGGGGTGAGGTAGCAGGTCCAGCTGAGGCTTTCCCAGAAGGCAGCCTGGGACTGGTTTGGTATTGTGCACTGGGCTCATCTCAACCCTCAGAATCCCAAACCACATCAGTTTCTGCAATGTCTGCCTGTGGTGTAGTGTGAGAAGGCTTTTCTTAACCATTTGAAATGTGTAGAATAAGTGAATGGAGCATATGAAAAAATGCTCAGATCATACCTTTTAAGATCTGGCACATATTTATATGTTTTCATTTCAATATCCAGATTTTTTTAACTTCTTTTTTAACAAAAGGGGGAAAGAAGTGCAGGACTGCTCACTTTGGCAGACATATTCCCAAAGTGCGGAGGGGCACAGGTTGCTCATGTTGTATCTTTTACCACTCCAGAAGCAATTGTGCCTTTCTCAGACATCTTGTCAGGTTCTGGCATCTACTCTCAGCACTTTTAAATGAGGTGTCCCAGATGTTTATGGCTTCTGAGATTACTAGTGGATAATATCAGCTGGGTATTCAGCCCTTTCATTCCTTGCCTCATGTCACTTTTTGATGAGCGTGAATGGTGCATGGACCGCTTTTTTTTTTTTCATTTTATATTCTAGTACTAATAATCTCTCTGTAATTGTTTTCCATTCTGTTTCTCCCTTTAGCCATCTATCTTTGCAAACGGACCATGCAGAACAAAGCTAGGCTGGAGCTGGCGGATTATGAAGCCGTAGGTACACTGCTGCTAGAGTTTAAAGCTGAGGGGGTGTGGGGAGAGCTTTGCTTGCAAACTGAATGTTGCCTTTTCGTGCTTCTGGGTCAGCCTTTACTGTGACATTTTTGAGTTGTCAGAATTGTGTGAAGGTTGATCTGGAGACAACATGAGGAGCATGATTGAGGAACATCCCTGGCTTTGTAGTGTCTCAAATGAAAGCATCTGTTCTACAGCCAACCCTGCAAGATTGGGTCAAGTCATGCAGAAGTTTACCTTGGTTTCCCATTTGCAGTTAAGAGTCCCCAGTTTATATAGCAGATATTAACACATGGAAATGATAGATTTTCTGATGCATTATTGTGTAATTAAATTGCCAATGACCCAGCTGATTAAGAAAGTTTTCAGATATTAGACTTGGACTGTTTTCAATATGCCGTATAAAAAAACCTATTACTGAAGTTTATTCAGGGCATGGTTACTGTTATGAAATGATTAGCCATAAAAATATCCCCAACCTTGGCTTCAGACTGTTCAGGGTTTGGGTGTAAAGGAGTGGGAAGATGGATGCAGGAGTGGCAGGGCTGGTGTGAGTTTCTTTGAATGCCATCAGAACTTCTATTTCTATATATTGACTTTTTTTGTTTGTTTACTAGCTCAACAGCGTAACAGCTGAATTTCAGAGGTAGAGTTTTTTCTTGGAGGGTTTGCTTACAAAACTGGTTCTAGTGGACTTCTGTATTCATGTTTATTATGATGTAAATGTTTATATCGCATATATTTTAGGGATTTTTTTTTATTTTTTTTTCGAAAGAATGGACTTTCTCCTTCTTCCTTACCTTCTAGATTTTGGGACTTTTGTGCACATGGATATATACAAATGCCATTTGGTCTTTCAATGAAGAGCATGCAAAAATTGCCACTTACCTAGTCCACCCTGGAAATGCATCCAGAGTTCCCAAGAATTCTTATCTTGAAGTACAGGCATAAAGGAAGGACTATAATAATCTGCATGCACTTACACATCCTTTTGCTGAGTTTTCTCTTCTGCATATTGCTGATTTCATTATTAAAACCATTAAAGTTGCTCACAGCCAACCAATTAACTGTAAGTACTCTAAAGATCTATCATAAAGCAACAAAAGGCTGTTCAGCAAGGCACACACTCCCACACACATGCAGCGAGGCTATGGCTAAGTACTTTTGCACTTCGATGTCTACTGACAGTAGCAATGCTCCAGTGATGGCAAATAATTAGATCTTGGCAGTCCCTCATTTTTCTTGTGAATATTGCATTGCACAATTGGAGATTACTTCTGCATTCAAACTTTGCTCTCTTAATTAGAGACAATCAGATAAGAATGGCACTGACTCTTCCTAGTCATTAAGGGAGCTGAAGCAGATCCAGCTATGGAGATGTAAGCAAAGCACAAGTGAGAAACAGGCTTACAGGAGCGGGAAGGAGCCCTGTACATTTAGTATACGTTTTTGGAGGTGTAGCATGAGAATGCTTCTCTGTAGGCATCAATACTGACCTGGAGCTTCCAAAGAGAATCTCTACGAAGCATCTCGGGGGACATCTTCTCATTTTTTAGGTTCAGCTTGCAGTATTCCTAGATAACCCCTCACACCCCATATATACTGGTAGAGCAGGGGTCTTGATGATATGATTAAGCTTGCGTAATTGCATTCAATTTTGTTTATAATTGGCCAAACATAAGCACGATTCAAATACTGCTTCAATGGGTGATGTTTCATTGGCTTAAGCATATTTACTCCAGAGGGCACATGTGAACATAATTTAAAACAAAATAATAAAAAAAAAAAGAAGAATCCCACAAAAAATTGTTCTGGCAGATAATTACAAGTAGTTCTTCCTTGTAGCCACAGTTAAGGAACTCATCACAGTTCAGTGCAGCTGTAAACCATTTGCCCTGCTGTTTTCCTCTGTGTATACTGACTGAAACTCTTACATGGACTTGGTGGTAACAGGGCCAAGCTTTATGCCTTGTGTTACACAAGAGTTTAAAGTAAATAACGTGAAGATTTCTTCTAGCATTGCAATGCATGCACTTAAGCACTCCCTTGAAATAAGGGAATAGATATGAAAAGAACAGCAATAGAACTAATAGTGTTAATTTTCAGTGAGAATTTGCAACAATTGAACCAGCTGTAACAGAGAAGAGTGTCAAGTTAATGTTCTTGTAGGCCTTCTTATCAGGGTGGGTGTGGATATATGACTTTGGGGTGCAATTTGAGCCTGAAATTCTGGCCATGCCCTGAGTTTGACCTTATGATGAAGTCGCATTCACCTCCAAATGTTCAGATTACGATGCTCCTTGTAACGGGTCTGGACCAGAGCTCTTACTTCAGATATAGAGCAAGGCTGCATCTGGACCCAGTCTTTGCAGTTAGAGACGTTCATTGTTCAGACAAACAAGCTATTTCCTTTTGTTAATCATCCTGGCAATCCCCAGCCTTCAGTGCTCTGCAGCTGTGTAATGATGTTCCCAGCGGTGACCAAGGCTGAGCACAGCAAGGGATGCTCAGGCTTTGCACCTTAGCAAAAGCCTGAAGAGAAGAGAGCAGTGGGAGGGGGAGGAAGGGAAAGCAGGGATGTGAGGGGAAGCGTGCACGTGGCAGCCATCTGCTATCAGAAATGAAAGTTGTCAGCTTCACAAAGCTTTCCAGTGTTATCTTTTGGGAACAAGACCATCATTATTTTCATAGTAGAGCTCAGGCTGTCTTCATCACACTCCATTACTTCTCCCTGACAGGGCCCTCTTGGCTGCAGCTGTGGGGCTGCAGCCCAAAAGGATGTGTTACAACCTTGCTTTGTCTGCAAGGTAGTTCACCTGAAACCAACACTGACTTATGTATCTTGAGTTTTCCAGTTTAAAAAAACCCAACATACTGGAATAAAATAAACACCAACCATGCTAACTGTGCTCTTAAATAATTGTAATTACAGGCATTAATTGTTCTTATGGTTTTCATCTTTTGTCAGGAAAACTTAGCAAGACTTCAGAGAGCATTTGCGAGAAAGTGGGAATTCATCTTCATGCAAGCTGAGGCCCAAGTGAAGTGAGTAATCCTGAAGCACAGACCTGTATTTAGAGCTGTGAAGGGAAGGGGGTTCTGTACAGATAAAACTCTCTGTCAGTCTTTACTGCAACTAAATTCAGAAGGTGTCGGTGAATTTTAATCACCACCAGACTAGAAACAATAGAGAGCCAATTTTGAAGGTTTCTGCCAAAATCTGAAAGACGGGTTTAATTATCTGTACATGGAAATGTTGCTCTGGAGCTCCTGAGCCTGGATTCACTATGGGAGCTTGAGCAATTCACTTGCCCATTCTGGTTCTACTTTGGTGTAGTATTTTTGTTTTGTAAAAATGGAAAGAACAGAATTTTGTCATCCGTTTGTGTTACTCTGTGCTTGTAAAGTATTTCTGAGTTTAAAAATACAGCTCATTCAATGTGATTATAAGGGTGATATTTACAGCAGACTGGATTTGTTTTTCTCGTTTATACCAATCCTCAGTTGACTCCATGGTACCTCTGCTCTCCACAGTCTGACTTGTGCTACTAGGTTAGTGTAAAGAATTGAGTACCACTTACATGAAACTTACTCAGATTTAATATTTCTGGGTTTCCTATCTTCTGCTCATAATTGAAATCTACATTTTTTTCATCATCTTCCCTTGTGAAAACAATTTGAAGCCTCCCAGTGTTTTGAGCATGTTTTCATTGTGCAAGATAGATATGGTCCAGAGTTTGTAGACTAGTGTCTACTAGCGCCTGAAAACTTCCATTTCCATTCTGTGTGTGTATTTGTCACCTATAAAGTGGAAAGGTTGATGAAGATGATGTGTGAGAACACTGGTACATTCTGTACCACTAGAAGGAATTTGTACTGTCAGCTTAAGATGCTGCGAAGTTAAGGAACATGATTTCTTGAGGGTGTGTCTGAGGTATACATCTCTATCTTTGAGTAACTCTTTGGAATTTTGGTTAATTCTTTGCTTAATAACATTGTAATTATGCACTATTTAAGTACATGGTAATTATCTTTTTAATTTAGAAGGCAGTTAAGGGATTTTATTTTTTTTTCCTGACCAGAATACCAGTGTTCTCTTTGGAAGAGAAAATAAGAAGTTAAGATAGCAATTGTACTTTAGTTACTTAATGGTTTATTGCCAAGGGGTGGGGGGAGTTGTCAAAACAAAATTCTGCATTCTGTTCACAGCATACAATTATTACCTAAGAAAGAAATGTAATTATTTATCTTTTCTCCATTAAGTTTTCTTTGAAATGTAAGCATGGACACACCACTATCAACTTTTTTTGCTGGCTAGTTTCAGCTTCTTGGTTTGTAGTTGATGCAATGGTTCAATCTTCAGATTTCAGGCTGGAATTCATGGTGTAATTCAAAGCCCTGCACTAGCTGTGAAAGAAAATAAACCAAAAATGCCTGAAAATATTCCTTCTGCTTTTGCCTTCCACATCTTTGTCTGCACACAAGATTTCCATTACTGTGCCTACATTGCTCAGAAACTGCAGCCACAGAGCATCTAAATATGTTGTCTTCATAGTTTAAAATGTGAAGTACTGGCTTATCGGTATGTTTGGGCATTTGAGCCAAGAACCTGGGTTCGTCCGTGAAAACAGTTCATGTTGTAAGGCTGACAGAAGACTTCAGCTTCTGCTTTGTCTGGGCACGAAGGGCTCATTCAGAAGAAAAGGTTTTGGGCTGGGTGTCTGCATTTGCTCCTCAGTGCAGTGCAGTGACTGCTGTCTGGCCATCTCTTCAGAGCTGGTTTCTCATCTCAGCCTTTCAGGAGGGATATTCGGAGAGTGATACCACACTTTGGAGGACTTGGGCTTTTTGTGGGGAGGGGTGTTGAGAAACTTCAATTTCAGTCTTCTTTCCATCCCCTTGGTACATTTCTAGCACAGACTTAGCTAAGGATCACTGCCTTTCCTAAAATGAAACAGGAGAGGGCAGAACCTGATGGTTAGAAGTCCCAGCTTGCATGGTCTTTTTACTCACAGTTTTGATTTTCCCAGATGGCAGCAGTGAGAGGACCCAGCACAGGGACACTATCAGTTTTTCAATCCCGCTCAGGAGGCAAAAGCAGTTCATCCTTTCCTGTGCCACATCCAGTGTCATTGCACGTAGATCTTGAAAGCCAGTGGTGACTTTGCTGGCCTAATGTGTAGAGCTGAGCCTGGAAGTGAGGGACCAGATGCACATTGCCCAGTGCTGCTGAGAGATAGTTGCTTTAACTAACCTCTGGTGGCCTTTGATCTGTGTGCTTTGAGCGAGTCGATTCCCTGGCTGCATCAGGGATGAAATTATTGACTCGCAGTTGTGCAGGCCCAGTTGCATGTCTCTAGGGTGAGCACTGCATGCAGCAAGCTCAGCCCCAGTCACCTGTGCTGTCACCCCTCACTCCATGCTAAGTGTAAGGAGCATGGCCCTAAGTGCTGCCCATTCTGTTTCTGCTGGAAACACCTGGGATAGCTGCCCCTTCACAATCTGTGGGCATACCAGCAGTGATCCTGGGACACCAGGGTGTAACGGGTCCTCCCAGTGTAGACAGCTGTCCAGTACTGGCCGAGTGGCTCTGTCAGGAGACCCACTGGGACCTAAATCAACCGTGAAAATCCTCAGCCTGCCAAATTGGGATCTGGGAACAGAGTATCAGGAAAGGTTGTTTTCTTCACCAGATGAAAAAGCAGATGTTAAAATAAATTTTCCACCTTAATAGGAAAATCTCTTTTGACATGTATTGGAGAAAACATCAGTGATATTTTGTTCATGGCACATGGCCTTGCAAGAAGGGGTGTGACATTTCTGTACAAAAAAAGGAAGTGGATTTCTGATTATTTTATTTTTTTTTGTCACGGGGTTATAACCCCAGCTAGGAACTGTAACAAAGAAGAAAGCATTACATGTATGTTGACTCGTATGTTTATGCTTTTGTTTTCAGAATTGACAGGAAAAAGGATAAAACAGAAAGAAAGATTTTGGACAGCCAGGAAAGAGCATTCTGGGATGTGCACAGGCCTGTGGTAAAGCTCTTTTTGAATGATGAGACTTTCCAGGTTTTGAGAGAAAAGATTTAATACTAGTAAACACTGTGCCATGCACAAAGACATTCCCTTTAGTCACCATGTGGATTTTCCTCACTGTTCAAAACACACCAAGTGTCTACAAGATTCTTTTAGACATTCTAAGCTTGTGCATGCATGGAACTATTGATTTGGAAATATTAGATAAAAGTTAACTTTTGAAGAGTATTGAGCATACAGAAGAAAAGCAGCTTGCCCAGTCTGGCTCAGACTTCCTAGAAAAAGCTCCCATCTTAGCTGAGATATTTCCTTTTGGTGCCAAAGTTAGGAGTAAATGGTTTGGATGCTTAGAAGCTGACTTTGGGTATATACAGTCTCTTGTTTAGCAAGGGTATTTATGGGACATAAACTTCAGGAAAGAATTTTGGAAATCTAATTGTATATGCTAGAAAGGTAAGATAGCATGAAGATTATAAAGAGAGGAGTAACACAACTACCATCTCTTTTCAGCCGGGCTGTGTGAACACCACAGAAATGGACATTAGAAAGTGTCGTCGTATGAAAAATCCACAGAAGGTAAAAAAGGTCAGTTTGAGTTTCCAGGTTTGTTTTGGTTTTTGTTTGTTTGGGGGTTTTTCAAATGCAAATCACACTTGACACCTACAGTATTTCAGAGTTTCCAGTAGGAACTCAGAAAAAGTGTTTTGCAAATATCAGTTCTGTTTCATTCTAATCTGAGCATTTGCTATTCCCCTTTTACCCGCAGACCACTACAGACTAGGTGACTGATACAAAAGAGAAGGGCATTAAGGAGCTCCGTGCCTGAGATGTCTGCTGTCTCTGCACTCCCATCACATGAAAAGCAATTGGCAAAAGTACCTATGTCCCATTTTCAGAAATTGTTTGGGCACGGATTTTCAGAGCTGTTTATCTGCCTTAATCATTTCAAAGGCTGGATCATTAGCAGCTTGAGTGTCTTTGACTTCCAGCAAGTTTTATCTCTTCTGTATATATAGAATCATAGAGCCATGTAGGTTGGAAAAGTCCTTTAAGATCATGAAGTCAAACTATTAGCTCAGCACTACCAAGTCCACCACTAAATCATGTCCCTCAGCACCACATCTACACTACTTTTAAATCCCTCCAGGGATGATGACTCAACCACTTCCCTGGGCAGCCTGTTCCAGGGCTCAATAACCCTTTCATTGCTAATTTCCAATCCGAATCTCCCATGGTGCAACTTGAGACCATTTCCTCTCATCCTGTCACTTGTTACCTGTTTTGGAGGGAACACCAGACTCCTGAACTTCCATTGATAGTTAAACTGCAACAGAGCTATACACATGTCTCTTACAAATTTTAAATAAAAAACGAAAGCACTACATAAAACAGTAACTGATAATACTTCCAGTGCAGGTCTCTATCCTGAAAAAGAGTGGCTACAGATCAATCTGCAGGTTTCTGTTTAGACAAGTTCACACGAACTTGACATATTGACACCTGGTTAAGCACTTTCTCCAATGTGTAGCTGTACAACAAGAAATTAAACCAAGTGAAAAAAAATGGTGTAAGATTAGGTTCTAGTATTTTCTTTCTCAGCTTGGTTGACCACGGTGACCTCTCCCAGTGTTCATCCTGCAAGCATTGACACACAGCCTTTGGAGCTCAAAAATTATCAGCTGCATTTTAACATTTAAAATAAACTCTCTTCTTAATGTGCCTGCGGACCTTCCACGTGCAGGCATCTGCAAACATGGTCTGATCTGTAAATTTTGCTCCAGGCTGAATGATTATTGACCTGTGTGGATATAAACAGTAGGAAATTGCTGGCTTGTTACCTTACTGTTTTGCATATACTGTGCTTTTCCTCATTGCATAACAAAGGAAAATGCTGTAATCTCTTCTGTCTCTTTGCTGGTTCCTTGCAGTCGGTATATGGGGTTACAGAGGAGTCTCAGCCCCAAAGCCCTGTACACATGCCCTCCCAACCTGTACGCAAAACTACAAAAGAGGATTTCCGAAAACAAGTAAGTAGATGGCTGTATGGCAACTCTTCTGAGAACTGTTGTCTGAAAAAAACAAAGCCAAACAAAAAACCCCATATCTAGTTATTGAGATATCAGTAAAAGCAATCGTATGCTCTGCCTGTCCTTGATCCTCACATACTTTATCTGAAGTATTAAGTATTTAAAGGTATATATACATTTATTCACTGAGCAGAGCGGTTGTATGATTATATGTATTATGGGTGATACTGACCTTTGAATTTACTATTATTCTGTCCATGGACCAGTAGACAAATTAATTTCCAGTTCACTGAGGATGTCTTAAAAGTGAGCAGTGACAAAGGCTAGGGAAGAAGCTAGTGTACTGGGGCACAGGCTGCAGATGTGTGGTGAGGAAAGACATTGTTCTGTGCATGACTGTTAGACTGTACAGTCAGAGCTTTTAGGGAACTGGGAGAAAGTTATTTGCACAATCACTCCAAGGCATGGCCAGCCAACTCACACATCCTTTCTCTGGCACAGGGAGCACTTCCTCAAAATTACTTTCTGCAACAAGCCACGCTCACTGAAGTACAGGAAGGAATTGCTAGGTCAGTACAGGCAGCTTTAAACATGTTTCTTAGGCAGACAGTTTTAGGGTGGTCTTCTGAACTAAACCTGGAAACTAAATTTCTTTTTTTTTCATCATAGGCTGCAGAGTACTGTGAAGAACTAATGCTGTAAATGTGCTGTAAAATAGTTATTGGTCTTGTGATGCCAGTCAGGGAAATGGAAGAGAGGAGTGTGATGTAAAAAGAGGATCATATTGCCCCCTGAGCAGTCTAGAAACCTCAACCCCAAATATGTGCCTTTCCTACTTTTAATTATGTCTTCTGAAGCTTCTCCTGGGGATTTTCCATAGGAAATGGAGACTCCTGTTGGAAGCAGTTAATAAGCTTCTTCTAATACCTAGGGAAGGGTCCCATTTACTTCTGAGTTACTTTGAAGCTGTTTGGAAAGAGAAATCAATAGCGGGGAGGGATATGATCAATGCATGCTGTAGAGCTCGTGGATTGTTAATGTCCTTGTTGTCTCTCTCCTCAGATAACTTTTCTGAACATGCAGATAGAGAGACATTGTTTAAAGATGTCCAAAGTAGCAGAAAGGTGAGTGTCCCTGTTCGTATGATTTCACATTCTTTCCTCATCTCCAGTTTGGCATTTCCAGAAACAGAGTGGGCAGGAAGCCACAAAGGCCTCTCCCCTTTCTGTGCATCAATCCTTCCCATTCCTGTGCTGCTTGTCTTCTGACCACTGACACCTCTGCACTTGCTCTTCTTTCACTGAGATAAACTAGGTGAAAAAGGAGGGTGCTGTCATACTGTAAAAAACAAAAGAATGTAAAGAAAATGTAATGTTATTTACAGAAGAAAGGACTCCTGCAGTACTTTTGTTTGCCATCCCTTCATAACCTTAAAGTTTATTTAGTGAAAAGTCATTCCATTCAAAATTGGAAAATAACTTTTTTTCTCTTGTGAGTGAACTGTCAGTGCTCATCTCTTGTTAGTCTGGCACAGCTCTGAGGAAGGAGCTGCATTTGTCTTGTTGCATGTGATGTTCATGTCTGTGTTCATACCGGGGTAGTAGGTCCAGTTTCTGCTCTCATTTACACATATGAAACCCTGTCCAAAGTACTGAGGTGGTACCTGGAGTACTTAAGGGAGTGTTTTAATAGGTGGATTTCTCATAAAGGAAAATCAAGGCATGGTTTGACTTGCAGAATGTTTAGCTCTATTAGGAAAGTATAAACAGATAAAGAACAAGCTGAAATTTACTTAAGAATGACAGCTCCTTTACCTGGATACTTGTAAGTTATGCACATTTACAGGAGCATCACTGAGATGAATGTAGGGATCAGCATGCACTTTGGTAACGTCACTTCTAGAGCAAAACTGTGTCGAACATGAGGGATGTGCTAAGGGCTGGTGCCTTGTAGAGAAATAATAAAGGAATATTTATTTTAGCAAATTAAGAACAGATTACCCTATGAAATGCACTTTGCAGTGCCTGCATGTATGTACTAAACTTAGGCAAATTAAATGATGAGAGCGACAAAGTAAGTTACTGTTGGCTCAAAGTTTAAGAATTAAAATGAAATTTTATCCAATTAAATAGAAAATATTCAGTGACTTCCTGAACTCCTGTATATGCTATATTGTATGATTGAAATTAGCATTTTCATATTTATGCTTTGGGCTTTCTGATTCTTCTTTTATTAAGAAGATACATTTGTGGTTTACCAATAAAATACTGTTTTGTACTGAAGGTACTTACAATGACATTAATATACTGAGACAGTAATAATTTCCAGGCTGTTAATTTACAAGCAAGCAGATCTGTTTTGCTTGATTTTTTTTTATTTATTTATTTTTTTTCCTCTAGATAGGTATTGATTCAATAGGATGGGCTCAGTAGAACTCATTCACTTGTGAACATCAAATCCTGTCCACATAATGCACCTGTTGTTCAAGTTTGTAAGGAGCTACTGACATTATAAATGTAACATACAAAAAAAGTGTTAGTTTTCAGTAAAACTGGGCAGAAAAAATGCCTAATTTAAAAGGACTTTGGATTTGGTTTTCGTATATGGCTAAGAAAATGTTTCTGTCAGAACCTGTGCAAACTGATAACCAGGAAAAAAGTAAATAAAATGAGGAAAATAGAGAAGTTCTTTGCCCCTGTTGTGTGTCATTTTCAAATTATAAAGAATTGAAAATCATGATTGTGATACATCTTGTGAAGAAGCGATACAGTTATGTGATGACTTTGGGTGACAGTGTTGCTGGAGAAAGAGTCACGGGGCTTGGTATGGAAAGTGGTGGGAATTGCAGCCTGGTTGTAGAGGGTGACGAGCAGGCAGGAGGGAAGCAGAGGGGCCGATGATTCTAGTGGCTTGGCAGGGGTTGGGGGTAAGTGAGGAGAAATGAATGTGGATGACCTGAGTTGAATGATTGTCTGAAATAAAAACCTGTGTGGCCTGAAAGCCTGATGTAAAACGCTGAATACAAACACCAAGAACAAATCTGCTGCATAAGGAGGTGCTGTTATTAGCAAGTCACTTTTCAGGCTGAGTCCTGCTTTTGGAAGTAGTTAAGTGACAGTGTGGCAGATTGGGGTGCAGGAGATGACATCTTGGCACACTCCTTTTGACAGCCAAGCCTGACAGCAGCAGCACTTGCCATTTTTTCAGTACAGCACAAAGGCACTTTCAGGCAGGACAAGGGAAATAATGAGGAGCAAATAAGGCAGGGTGTGATGTCTAATCTGTTATCTAAGATGCTGCCTAATCTGTTATGGGAATAAGATATCAATTAGTTTAACAGTGATAGACCAATCATGTACATTTTCCATGAATGCATGCTATTCTATAGGATAGCCTTTGTCCAGCAGAAGAGGAATGGAAAGGCTCTCAAAAAGATTATCCCCAGCTCCTATGAAATAAATGTCCACTACTAAAGTTTTTCTTCCCCTTCCTCCTTGTTCCTCTTCCAGTAGATCTGCACCAACTGTGGGAGCAGGCATCTGTCAGCTGCTCCAGACACCTTGGAAACAGTTTTCTTCTCCTTTCTTCCACATTATTTCTCCCCATTTGGGACCTGCACACTGTCAGTTTTAGGATTTGGCAATGAGTTTGAGAACCGTTGAGCAAAAGTATCAATATATTCAACATACTTTTTTTGCTGACTGCATCATGCAGTTGGAGCAGTCCTGCTATATGTGGGATCACAGAAATGGCTGAGGAAAATCAGGGCATCTTCCTACTAGAAGCAATATCAGTTCCCTAAATAAATATCTGTGCTATCCTCTCTGCTCCTAAAAGTTACTGTGAAGGGTCAGCAGGGTCCCCTGACTGTGAGGACAGTTGGGTTCCTAAGGCAAGAGCTACACCCTTCACTGAACTCTTTCCACCACCTCTTCTACCAGAACTACAGTGCATCACCTGAAAGGCCAAAAGTCCAGCTTTGCATTTTGACAGAAATGCTTTCCCATAGAAGTCCTCCACCAGTAGCTTCCTTTAGACGATGAGGCAATGATTCCATTGCTGTCATTATACTGAACCAGCAAGATATGCTTAGCAATTCCCCCTTGTTTCATTTAATTTAGGTTTTTTTCCCATTTATTTTTGCGAGTACATGTACTGGCACCTCTGATGCCCTCTTATTTTATTAGGAGAAGTTTGAGTTTCACAGGAGATATCTCCTGATTGATCCTTTTTGTTGGGTTTTTTTTAACCAACCCTCTCTCTCATTGATGTCTCAGGGATTGCTGCTGCTCTCTGAAATTGGACGCTGCTCCCTCCTCCAACCCTTGACCCACAGCAGTCATGAAATGTAATTAATGAAATGAGATGAGACAGCCCTGAGTGCCCTGAGGGGCAATGGGAACCTGCTGTGGTTACAAAAGTGTATGATTTTAATGCCTCGTGATAAGAGCTAGGACAAACAAAAAGAAATAATTACTATAGAGCAGGTCAGGGAAACTTTCTGCCTTTTGTGACCCTGTGTTTCACAGGGTCTTTTCATTCTCCTGCCTTTTTGAGATGTGGAAGACCAGAGGTAAAGTTTAGCGTGGACAATCACAGTGCAAGTAGATTAGTTGTTCAGTATGATGAGACTCAATTAAGTTAGTTAATTACTTGGCAGACTTAGGCAAAAAAATTAAAAAGTGCCTTAGAGTATTTCCAATGTAGACTAGGACAAATTTCTTTTGATTTATTTCATATATGCTGTCTTTCTTTGTAAAAATGTGTCCCTAGCCCCAACCCCAGTGGAATTCCTGAATCACTTATTCAAGCAGACACAGTCCTTTTCCCAGGAAGCTCTTTGAATCTCATCCTAGTGAGGATTAGAGGCTATACATCTTACCCTACTCATGAAGCAAGCCAGTATAAAGGCCAGATGTTTTTCCAACTTGCATACAATTTACTACATTCTAAGTTAATTATTGTAAACTACTGTTGAAATATTTTACAGTAATGCTGTTAGACCAAATGTATACCAGGGTACCAAGAAAATGATCTGTAGCCTGGAGCTTTGATGCTCAGGACTCTGATCCTCCCAAGATTTAAGTATATTCTTAGCCACAGCACATGACCCTATTTAGATGAGTTACTCATAACACATAACATTAATTGGGTGCAAAAATCTGCAAAAACCAGAAGGACAAGAGGCAACATGCAACACATAAAGTAGAGGACACGTGCTTCATAGCTGTCGTATGACTCTGGGGGATATCCTACTACAGCAATCCAATTGTTGCCTCATCGAGCATTTTGTGGGCATCTTGAGAGAGACAAGCTTGAGGAAGATACTGCAGTGAGATGGTGGGTGGTTGCAGACAAATCCTTGTATGCACCATCCCTGGGAAAAGGAACTCCTGGGGTTGCTGAGAAGCTGACTAATCCCTACAAAACTAAAAAACAGCACATGAAAAAAAAAGCCAAACTTCTCTGACATGTGACTGAGCATTCAGGCCCTGATTATTTCTTTTCTCACTTTTTTTTTTCTTTTTTATATTTGTCAGTTTAATAGCCTACACAGAGCAGTATGTGGAATATGACCCCTTTATAACTCCTGCTGAGCCTTCCAATCCCTGGATAAGTGATGACGCAGCATTGTGGGACATTGAAATGAGGTAAGAATTGGTAGTTTAACAAAATGTTAGAGTTGTCTTGCCATTTTGGTTGTATCCTCTTCCCATTGGCCTGTTTCAATAGGCAATTGGACGTCTGTAACTTCACAAGGTACAAATACATAGCTTAAGTTTATACAGGAGCTTATTCTTTATCACTTCCATGAATTATTCAGACCTTCTACTTGGATATGACTTGATCTGTGGTGCTCTAAGTCAGGTAACAGGTTTTGTCATGCCTGTCAAGGACTCTCACGGGTTCAGGCCTAAGAGTCCACAGATGCAGGATACTGCTAAGTGATAGTTCTTCCAGCACATCTTCTTGGACCCTTGAGAGTCTGCTCTCTGGTCCTGCCCCAGCTGCAGTGCTCCAGCCCTGGTCCTGTTCTGGGATCCCATGAAGAATGCTGCTGGCAGAAAAGGATGGATTATAGGGCAGTGGCTGTTTCTGCTGTGTGGAGGTGGATTTGGCACAGGAGCCAGAGGAGTGTAGCTCAGACAGATGGTGTGAGACTTGGCAGGTCAGAATTATAACAGATTGACAAAGTGAGTTTGGGCCTCAGCTGTTACTGAACAGACTGGCTTGTCTCTGTTATGGTGTCTAATAGATGAAAAGGAGGAGGAATGACTGTAGGACTACCAATGCCTTGCACTTCAGATAGTCTCTCCAAAAAAACAAGCACAGCATTGCAATTTTGATCGTCTTTTGCCCATGTGATACTGGTGCAAGGGGAGTCTGACCAGTGTCTTACATCTCTTGCCATCACAGGCTATCCATAGCCCTTGTAGTGGGGCTAGAATTGTCTTGCCTGCCTCTGTGCCTAGCAATCACAGCAGGTTCAAGTGGAACCACCATGCCACATATCACCTTCACTACTCACACCCATCCTGTGGCCAGCTACTGCAGGTGCTGAGCAGCTTCTCTTAGTGTTCAGCTGCTGCTGTTGTTCACCAAACCTGAACTGGGACTTGACTTTAGCAAATCTTTGAAAAGAGAATGCCAAATCTAATCCTTTCTGTCCTTGAATAATAATGTAAAGCTTAAGATACTACCAGCCTAAGAAAGCTGATTCATAGTGAATCAGTGTTCCATGAAAAGGGCAAGTTATTTCCCAGTTTAAAAAACATATGGTCTGGGATGTGAAAGGTGCTTTCACCTGCTTCTTTGGCAGTCACTGCCAAGGGTTAGAGCTGGGCTGGTCACTAGAGGAATAACAGATGATCTCTATTAAGCCCTCTCCCTTCCCAAAGGGGAAGAGACAGGGAATAAGAGACAGAGACTTACAGATTGGAAAACTAATAGAGCTTTAATGAAAATAATAATAAAATGAGATATATAAAAAAAAAATAATAATCAGTGTCAAACCCAACCCCCCTGATGGCAATTGCATCACTGTCACCACTGATGCTGTGAAGCAGACACTGGGGAACTTAGTGGAGCAGGCACTGGACTCAGTGGCAGACAGGAACTGGCTTCTGGAAGTGGATCCAGGAATGCACATGTTGAGATCAAAGGCAGAACAGACAGCATCCTCCACAGATGCCACCCATTGAAGAAGAGGCTTGACCCTCGTGATCCCTCAGCTTTATACCGAATATGACGTATATGGGATGGAATCCCTCATTGGTCAGTTTAGGGTCACCTCTCCTGTCCACTTCTCCCCACAGATGCAGCCTTTTCCCTACTGCACCCACAACGTGGCACACAAGACTTAGCAGTGGCCTTGGTCTGCACAGGAGCAAGTATAAGCAAGAGCCTTTCTGCACATCAGTCCTTGGTAGGAACTGTAAACATCAAGCATTATCACTGTGAGAAGTAGAGACTGTCTGCAAAAATCTGCCGATAACTTCAGACAGTGCAGTTAGAAGAGACTGAGATGAAAAGTAAAATCACTGAACAGAGTTAGTTCTGTTCTAACTCAAACCAGGACAGTGACAGAAATTGTTACTTCCCTAATCTCTGCCCCTCTTCACATAGTTTAAATATTTTGGATTTCCTTTTTAGTGAGTTTCTCCTTCCCTAGCATCCCTTCTCCTTTTCCATCATTTCTAGCAGGGCTAGAAGCAGACAGAGCCCCTGCAAAATACTTCTCTGGAGGAACCCCCACCCACAAGGTAATTCAGTCATCCATTATTTCTGCATCTGTTGAGGTAGCTGCAAATCCCAGAAAAGATGTCTGTGTCCCTGAAGACTACAATTAACCTGATGTCACAGCCTCTGTAGGAATTTAAAATAAATGCTTGTCTTCTGCTATGATTTCAGAGTTAGGGAAGGTGATTCTCCTGCTGATGAAAAAGAGGAAGTTGTATTGTTGGGAGATGGAAGAACAAACAACTCTGTATTTCCATTTTATTCTCTATTGTAAGAGAAGTCACTGCATCTGCATCTAGTTGCAACTTACATGAATAATTAAATGATCCCCGAGAGCTGCAGTAGCCCTCGTGTTGCCTGCAAAGCTGTTTCCTCAGTTAGGAGAGCAGAGCCCTTGCTCAGGAAAACAAAGAGCCTCTCACTTCTGAGGGTGAGACAAGCTGCTGAGTATTGACAGCCCTGCACCATTACAGTCCATCCCTCGTGGCACTCAGAACTCAGGAAATGCCATGGAAAGCCTTCAATTTTAGACAGCACTTTGGCCTTTTTATTTTTTTGTGCTAGAACATTGTGCAGTGGCAAGAAGAGTAGCTGCAGATCTCTGGATTCAACAGGAAATTCCCTGAGCTTAGCTCGTGCAAAGCTCTGCACAAACATGGCTTTCACATCCCTGTGTTCCAGGCTGGCTCACTTCACAGGTAGGCTGGAATCTGCCCCTGTGTCCGCAGCTATGCTGGCTCCTGGGTGAGTGCAGGAGGAGCCAACTCAAGTGCTCTGCACTTCGAGTGAGGACATGCCCATCAATTTAGCTTAGTCCTTACACCAAGGGGAAATGAAAGTGGGCATTTTATTTACCCCTTTGGCTTATTTGTCTTCAGCACAGATCGCCACTGTCCCCTAAGGCTCCAGGATTAGGAATCACTATGGACATGACGAGACATGGAGTTTAATAGATACGTACTGCTAACAATGACTGTACTGTCACAAATGTGAGCAGCTGAGCTGTATTTTAATGGTTGTCTCATAGTATGACGCCATCACACCAGAAGCTTTCAAACACTTTGTGAGCCCAGATTACGCTCTGATGCAGACTGTCTCGTAGGATCCTTGTTGTGATTCCCAGGCACTGCCTCTCCTCATAGGCATCTCTGCAACATTTCTGGCAGTTCAAACAACAGTTTATGTAAGTGAGGTTGTATTAAGAAATAATTTAGGAGAAAGGTTGTTACTGATTTTGAGTGTCTCTGCATCTCAGCGTCCCAGCTGAGACACAAAATAAGAGTCTGATTATCATGGAGGGGAAGACAGAGTTGCTTTTTAATCTTCAAAGACTTAGACATCCAAAAATCAGAGGCACTGAAAAATACTACAAACCAGTAATCGTTTTTAGAAATCTTGTCTGCACTGCTTCTTAGTTAAACTGCTTTTTTAATGCAAATGTGGAACTGAGAATCTAAAGCCAGTTCCAAGTGACCAGCCAGCACTGTGTGGGACACAAGGAAATGCTCTGGAGCTCACCAGCAGCCCAGGGAACATTGCTGGCAAATTTCTGCCTTGAAATTTGCCAAGAAATCCCAAAGTATGTTTGAGGAGATATATAAGAAGTGCATAATGCATAGTCATTCAAGTGTCATATGCAGTTCTTTACATGTATGCTGTTCTTCCCATGAAACCTACCAGAAATTACTCTAAAATCATATTTCATTCACTGTCTCTCTCATTTTGCTGTGTACGTAGCACCCAGATAGTACAGTTACTTTAATGATGACCCTTTTTAGGGTCTTTATAGCTTCTTTTTGTATGCTATTTGCTAACTTGTATTTCTGTAAAATCTTGAGGAAAAAAACACCATCTCCTTCATCTGATAATCTTCCTCCCTTTGCTGCTTAGCAGAAACAGCAGCAGCTGCTCAGACAGCAGGCAGAAATGCACATTCCATCTGTTTTATCCCTTCTCTCTCCAAACAGCAAAGAACCTAGTCAGCAGCGTGTGAAAAGATGGGGTTTCTCCATGGATGAGGTGCTGAAGGACCCAGTAGGACGAGACCAGTTCCTTCGTTTCCTGGAATCAGAATTCAGCTCAGAAAACCTCAGGTGAAACTTTTTTTTTCTTTTTTTTTTTTTTTTTTACTGTAACTAAATGAATTGGGGCAAGCCTTCTTTTGTTATTGTGGG